>VDFB02255660.1:35444-200399 GCA_007258455.2 Sequoia sempervirens
AGACCACCCACTGGTCTGATTTCAGAGAAGGGGGCAAGATTACCTTCCTACAGAGGCCAAAAGGCAAAGTGGACTGCAAGCTTTCATTGTCCAAATTAGGCAAGAGGAGGTACAGGTCAGCATGGGCTTTGTGGAGAGCAGGTTGGAGCAAGACAAACCTTTACTCATGTGACATGAGTCTTTTCATGGTGGTGAGTATGGTGCAAGGGCACCAATATTTTCTATGTTTCTTCATTAAGTGTCTTTTAGGAAAGGTGTGTTAGGATGTTTGAGTTAAGTTCTTGAGTCCAAATAAGGTCCAGTGCGACCATTCTTATGTAATTCATCAACTTTGAAGGCTTTTGTATTCATTTTGTAAGAATTGTAAATCATGTGGGAAGAAATTGTCAAAGTTATCAAGAGGTGTCAAGGTTGATAGAATGTTGTTTTCTTGAGTGAGTCATGTTGCTTAGTTGAATAAGGTCTCATTAGACCATTTTTAATAGTTTAGGTGATCAGGAGGATCAAGGAGTGCAAACATTGCAATATAAGTAATGGAGTTGTTATAAAAATGTGTTAAAGGTGTAATTTTGGCCTCCAACGGTTATTAGGAGTTTAAAAATTAGTTGAGAGGCAATTGGTTGTTGTTTTGAAGTGGATAAACCTTTAAAAAGGTGGAGAACATCATTTGCAATGTTGGCTTGAAGATTGGAGGCATTGGAAATAAGAATAACTCTATTTTTTCATTCTTTTTTGAGTTTTCTTGATATTTTGTAGACCTGTATGAATCCGTACAGCTTGAATTTTCTATGTAATCATTCATGCTTTGTGGATTCCTGTGTTAGCATTCTTTTGCATCAAATTTGAAGGAATTTAGTAGAGTTTTGTGTTAGAAATCTCAGTTTTCTAGCAGACCGAGAACACCTTGTTTGAGGGTTTTGTAACCAAGATCATGTTTTAAGGGCCCATACACCAACTGTGACTACTGTAGCAAGTGTAATGGGCCCTAGGGAGTCTAAATAGAAGGTAGGATGATTGTTTTGAGTGGTGGAGAAGAAATAAAGGAGACAGGTCTACTGTCTTGTTGATTTTATTAAGGAAAATACATGAAAAATGGTGGTTTGGGCCTAGGGTTTGATAAAATCAATGTGAGTGGGGGAGTTTCTTTAACTTTGAAGAATATTGGGGTCAAAATACAAGTTTTTGAGTCAATGGAATGATTAGGGGAGTTATGCAAGTGGGACTCTCAATAAACCCTTTTGGTTTGGCTAGAAATCAAGGGTTTTATGGTTGGCTATGTTAGAGGGGTCAAATCTAGGAGCTAATTGTGGATTTAGAGGTTTGAGGACATGGGAAATGCTGCCCCAAGGTTTCAATTGTTTGTGCCAAGTTTAAAGGTGGGTTTCTTTGTAATTTAGGCCTAATTAGCCTAATTAGGTCAGCGTAGGAGTGGAGATTTCAAGGGTCTGGTACAAAGGACTTATGTTTGGTTAAGATATATGTTTTATAACTCTAAAATGGGTATCTGAATCCACTATCTGTTTGTCAAGTGTTTTGGAAATTGTTGGAGTTAAGGGCCAAAATCTGGGTTTGCACTGCTACTAGGAATGCAAGGGTGAAAAGGGGAAAATCTACTTTTGTTTGTTGTCAAACTTTGGGAATTGTTTGGATTGGTCTAATAAGACATTTTAATCTTGTTAGATGCCTCTTGAAGGTAGATTGACACTTTGAGTGAGTTTGGCCTCTTGGGTCTGCATCACAGTTTGCATGCATGAAACATAGAACACAACATCAAACAAGTACGACATATAATACCATACTGTTACCTTATTCAAGATCTAATGACAATAAAAATATTCATCATTAATTAAATGATTACATGATTATATAACATTTTCCTACTACTTAAAGTGTATACATCAAAGTAACTTATAATATACTTACTAAAATTTATTGAAAATTGTCTCAAAGTGAGATATCATGCTAAGATAGGGAAAGGGATCCTAAACAAAATGATAGGCTATTTTTACAAAATGACTCAAAAAACATTATAAGATGAAGTATAATTATTGTAGGATGCGCACAAAAAGGCATTAAGAACTATTTATGAGGTATACATAAATACATACTTTTAAACATTTCCATGCATAAGAAAGCTATAAATAATTATTTCTCTTTTCTTATTCCTACACTCAAGCTACTGCGCACACATATTTACAAACAAAACCCATATAAAATAAAACAACCAATTAATATAAATCTTGGAGATAAAAGTGATATCTTTTACATAGAGGTAGGAAACACAGAGTAAAAATATCGTACTGCAATTAATATCCAACGAAACACATTAATTTTAGACATGCCTATCTAGATAAATCAAGATAGTCAACACCCAATTAATATAAATTAGGCTCGATTTTTTTTAAAATAATTAAATCTACGAATTTAAAATATAATATTTTGATCATAAGACTGAATCATGGATCGATTTTGAGGTCAAACTTAATCATTTAGATTTTCAACTATAAGTGGTCCGTAAGGGTCAAATTTTATCCTGGAGTATGCATAAGGACAAAGACTCAATATTGTTTACCACAATCAATATTTTATCTAACTAAAGTGATGTGATTTAAGACTCTTCTATACATATTAATATTTAATTAACATTTTAGATATTAGACTAAGGGATATGAACAACGAGTGAAAACAACCTTCAAGAGGCGAAGGTTTTATTACTGTTTCTCCAAGGTTAATCTAAAGGTAAAAGTAAATAGTTTATATGGGACAATCACTTGCAGTTTCATTCATGCAATAAATTACCCAAGCTCTGGACATTAGTTTATCAATGGATCTATTACCAATCAATTGGTGAGTCTTGACAGAATGGTATAATAATAAAGTTTATGATGCCTGGACTCAAGTAATAGATAACAACAAAATTTGCTTTAGAATGAAATAAAAAGATAATAAAAAGGCGTTCCAACCCTACAAAGATTTTTTTTCTTTTTTTTAAATTTTCAAAACTTAAATCATGGCTCGTGACTTACCTCAAGATTCTACTCAAATTGTGTGACGCTGCCAACAATGACAATGAGAAAGGGAGGCATATTTTATCAAACGATTGTGAGCTTTATCTATGCTGCCACATTTTGCATACATGCTGGTGAGGGAATTGGTCAGGGCCGCAAGAGGATAGTATGATGGTGAAGGCTGTGAAATTTTTGCTTTCCAATCATAAATGTTCCTGCCACAGATCTACGAGTCTAAAGCATAGCTCTACAAGGTAATCAAAAAGGAATATCGAACATGGAGATGATGCCTAAAATCCCCTTCCTACTACCTTGTGGATTAAATATCTTCCACTTGATTCCACCAATTGCATCTTCAAAATAATTGGACCTTTAATGCATTGATTGGTTGGTGAGATAAAGGATTTGTTGAGCCTATGAAACATTCAGATTTTGATCTTGTCCACTTTTAATGGGTGAACTAAAATAAATTTTGTGTGTATCTTTTAACCATGAAACTTGAATTGCAGGCCAGGAGATTTCCCATAGAAAAAAAAGATCTACAATGTATAAAGGAGAGGAGAGAACATCCAAATCAGCTCATTATTGTGCAATGTTGTTCAAGCAACCAACATTTTTTGTCTAAATTCGTGCAAAATGTTATTATTTCTACCATAGATTGAAGTCATGGTCATCTCAAGGTTGCAGGCATTACCACTACAAGCACCCTTTGTGTTGCAATCACTTTGACCATCTCTAGCCCTATTTCATTGATACCCCCTTTAGTATCATCATTAGTGCCTTCCCTTGGAATCCCCCTTTCGTAAACCCATCACTTATTAACTATAACTTTGAGCTTCTTCCTTGTTTTTTTTACAATGTGATTGGAAAATTGTCCACCAACCAGAAACACTAAGACATATGGTACAAAGATAGAAGATAAAATTGGGACGTGCTATCATTAGCATGCTCTTTCAAGGACCCAACCTTTCTTGATCTTCTATAACATTTTTGAATCTATTACCTTTTCCACTGGAATTGCAATCTTGATGGTCATTGATGAGCCAAATGAACCGACTGACCCTCGACCTCCAACAAACTGCCTTCTAGAAAGGACATCTTATCTGGAGATTCCATGCTTCCTAGTTATGCCTACTAGGAAAAATGCTACTACTTCTAATACTCTCTCAACAGTCGCTCAGAATCAAACAGACAAGCCATAATCCCCCAAAAAAAAATAGAATTGGGCAGTTATAATTGCTTACATTTTATCGATTCATGTAATTTTTAATACTGCAAAAATTGTTTGCAAAATGAGGAGGAAAATTTCCCATAACCGTCTATTGCCCCAATACCATAATGGAAGGTGAAAGATTAATTCTTCATTGATGAATAGTGAATGAATTTAAAATGGAGGAGAATACACCATACAGTTGTAATAACTGCCTATAACAGATGATATAATAATCTACACTAACATATTTGACATTTGTATTTGCCTCTCTTTTTATATATATATATATTTTATATACATATAATTGTCCTATCACAAGATTGTTCTTCATTTATTGAAATTCAAGATTCACCCTAATGAATTTGAGTAAGAATATCTTGTAAGGTACATCAATTCTTATTTCTAACTCTTTTTTTTATGTTCATTATGTTGCTAGTTCTTGATACCAATTTTTCTTGATGGAATGATAGGAATTTAGAAATAAAAGATTTTGCTACACCTCACAAAAATTTAAATCATCCTAAACAGATATAAATGTATGTTTCATTATTAGATTTTGGAGTTCAATATTAAAAATGTCCAAGAAATTAGGCTCTATAACGCTAAGTTTATGTTTCATTTGTAATTTTTATGCATGAAGGCCTACACAACATTAAATATAAGCATAACTAGAGAAAATATAATGAAAAGAATTACAATAAGTATAATTTTGCATTATAAACATTCCCACAAGATTTAGAATTAACATTCACATATTCATTATATCATCAACATCTAAAAGTATCATTAAGCTTAATCACAACTTGATCAATTTTCAATCATTTATAATATCTAGGGAATAAACTTTTAGAAACATTTCCTTGTCACAACTATGAAGTAAGATACTCATTACTATACTAAATCATATCATGAAATTTATGAAATTTATGCTTATTAGGTCCATTATCCCAATACAGACAAAATAATCTATAAGTAACAAGTAAATCCATCATAACTATATGAACTCTATGAAAAGAGGTGCATTGCTACCATATATTGGAAAACTCCTACATGCATTAGTAGGTGACCTTATAGAAATTTCCCATTAACTATCTTCATCATTGTAGATCACTCCTTGTGAGTAAATATGATGTATTTTTATAGGCGATAGGATGTTGTAGATACCTATCCATGTAAAAACGGTGGAAGGGGGGACCTGTGAGGAGTTACATGTTCCAAGGCATATGCATACAATAATGTTAATGTCATGAATGGTGAACAAACATAAAAAAATGTAAAAAATGATGGAAAAACATGAACAGATAAAGGAAACTAACAATGATGAATGACTAGATTCACTTTCATCATCTTACATCCTTTATTCAATAGTATGCATCATTGATTGGCCATATCAACTCACCTTAATTTGCATAAGGAATACCTTCAGCGTAATTAAAAACAACAATAAATCCTCAGAATTTAAATTCTATGTGATCTTTAAAGGAATAAAAAATAAATGTATTTAGCTCTAAATTTAATGGATAAATTATTATGATAAAAGTTAAAAAATAATTTATCATGATATTTAATAAAATAGGGCTTGAAAGATGATTGAATCAAAATTATAAAATTGGTTGGAATTTTTTCTAGTTCACATATGTGGGATATGAACTTTGTATTGAGGGAGAAAATGATTTTAATTTATAAAACTAAAATTAAAGCACATATTTGATCTTAATAAAATTTGATAGCTAAAATTTTCTCACTTCATCTTGTTATACCTTTGTGTAAAGAGAGATGGGTTTGAGAGACACTATTTGGAAACTTGTTAAATAATGTTTTAGCTTTGAACCTTGCTAAATATTTTTTTATTCTCTATCCATCAAACCCTTGGGTAAACTTATTTAACTATGATGAACAAATATTGAAGACAACAAGAAAAAACGTAGTATGTCTAAGATGGTGATGCAAGTCGATAAGATAATTAAGATGTTCTTTGATACTCTTACGTGAATGCCCTTAGATCTAGATCTTTGATGATAATGAATTAGAACATATCCTTAATTATATCACCCTAGCATGCAATTTGAAATATTTCATGTTTTATTTGGCTCATAATGACTAGTAGGAAAGGGGGAATATGGGCCCAAATTAAAATTTTGGGATTTAAATCTATATGATAAAAGATGAATCATGTTAATTCTACAATCATAAATCTAATCCAAGGTGATGAATGATGGAGATTGGAAATCAAACCTAGACCCTTGGGAAGTATAGAGGTGGAACAAGGCTAGGATAAGGTTTTTTTCCATTTTTTACACAAAATATACCAAACTTGCACACTAGTCAATGCATAAATGTCAACCTAATCTAAGTGAGCTTAAAACATAAGGAAAAAGGGAATGAGTATGCAATATGAATTATTACATTTTCCCCCACTTTAATGAGAATGTAAACTATTACAAGAATGAATGGTAAAGTAAAAAAAGTACTTTCCTTACAAAGAGTTCCCATCAAAACACTACAAAACAAAAAAATACAAAATGAGTAATATTTATCACACATTTAAAATAGGTACTTAAAACTTACTTGAAAACTATATTTTAAAAAAGAAATTGAAAAGGAGAAGACTAGGAGATTTTGGCTAAGCATAATTTGATAAATCTATAAATAATTAAAAGATTTTGACAACAAATTCAGGTTGATAAATATCCCCTCAACGTGGGAATGATTATATTGAAGTTTATAAATTAGCTACTTTACAATCTTCACCTTATGTATTACCACCTATTTTAATGTCCATCTCCTTGGGTGTTTTTTAGGGACCATTTACCATTTCCTATGCTTTTTCCTGAAATAATGGATTGATTTTCAACTAAACCTAAGATCTATTTAACACAAAATCTATCCAATTTTTTTGGGTCAAAAATAAAAAGGACATAGTTTGTGAGTGAATTTAGGGTTTTTGGGAGGCATTTAATAGCTAAGGAAAAATAATTGGCCAAGAAAATGTCAACCCGAGATTTCTTGCAATTTATATGCCTACACTAATAAATCATGTGAGAATATAATTAAAAATAATAATAAATCCTTAGGATTTAAATTCGATGTGATATTTAAAGGAATACAAAAATTGTATCTAGCTCTCAATTAATGAATAAATTATTATGATAGAAGTTAGAAATTATTACTAAGGCAGAAAATGAATGAAAATGAATTTAATGTATAAAACTTAAATTCACTCACATATTTTATCTTAATGAAATTTGATAATTAAAATTTCCTCTTTTTGTTGTACTTTTGTGTAAAGAGAGATTATGATGAGATACATTGCTCGAAACTTGTTAAATAAGGCTTTAGCTTTGAAATTTTTTAAATAAGGTTTAATTCTCTTTTCATCAAACCCTTGCGTAGACTTATTTAACTATGGTGAACAAATATTGAAGACAACAAGAAAACATGTAGTATGTCTAAAATGGTGATGAAGTTGGATAAGACAATTGGGATGCTCTATGATACTCTTTTGTGAATTCTCTTGGATCTAGATATCTAATGATGAAAATTAATTAGAACACTTCCTTAATTATATCACCCTAGTATGAAATCTAAAATAATTCATGTATTAGTTGGCTTGTAATGACTAGCAGAAAAGGGACAAATGGGTCCAAAATAAATTTTAAATTTTAAAAGTTTGGTGTTTAAATCTATATGAGAAAAAGTGATTCAGGTTAATTCTACACTCACAAATATAAACCAAGGTGATGAACTATAGAGATTAGGAATCAAACCTAGATCCTTGGGATTTATAGAGGTGGAATAAAGTGAGCATAAGGTTATTTTCCAACTTTTACATCTAGAATACACCAGCTTGCACACTAGCCAATGCATAAATGACAACCTAGTTTAAGTGAGATCAAAACATAAAGGGTGTGAATCTATAATATGAGTCATTGCATTTCCCTCCTCTTTAATATGCATGCAAACTACTATAAAAATGGATGTTCAATTAAAGCAAGGGATTTCCTTACAAAGAGTTTCCCATCAAAATCATAGAAAACAAAAAAGTATATAATGAGTATTATTTGTCATGCATTTAAAATAGGTACTTAAGACTTACTTGAAAAATATTTTTTTAAAAAAGTAAAATTAAAAAAAGAAGATTATGAGATTTTGGATGAGCACAATTTGATAAATATCTAACTAATTAAACTATTCTGACAATAAATTTAGGTTGATAGAGCCCCCCTCAACACGAGAATGATTATATTTAATGTTATAAATTAGCTACTTTATAATCTCCACCTTATTTGTTATCACCTATAACTAAGCTTTATCCAACACATAAAACCTATCCCAAATTTTTTGGGTCAAAATTCAAAAAGGAATGTAGTTTATGTTTGAAAATTCAAATGTGTTGGACACATGTCAAGATCCAATGCTAGCACTTAATTTTTATTGAAATATTATTATTTTAACTATATATTTTGACCTAATCTCTAAACATATCCCAAAATGATTTCAACTATTTATTAATCTTAAATGAGAATAAAACATAGATTAGGTCATTCAAAAGCTTAGGAAATCACTATCATTTTCACTCTCAATTTTGTATGTACATAAGTTTCTTTTGTAACACACTTGTTATGAAACTTTGGAGAAAATATAATGAATAATATACATATAGAGACTTGTAGAATCATTAATCAAATATTCCATGGTTACATCCTTGGCATCCTAGGTATATTTTTATGTTTAATTTTGTGTTTATATCCATATATATCTCCAATATATCCTAATGGCTTCATAAGGTCCATAACATTCCTTTATTTAATACAAACCCTTCACACCATCCTCAAACAATTATTTTATTATAAAAAACCCACCAATCCACATTAGCTCACTTAATCTTACAGTTTTATAAGTTGTAGGATCACCATTTACACACCACTCCACACATTCACTCTAGGATATCAAATACATAATTTTTTAAAAGGTAGGCTGATATTTCAATATAAAACCTAGGGTATAAGTAACATAGTCTCTTAAATAGCCACGCCCATTGTCACTTTCTCTTTTTTATTGAAATTTAGATTATTAAATATCCATATCACCTACAAAAGATATTGTGATCAATTTGGTGATAAGATAAAAATATCATCTAACTCAAAAAAATTATATTTATTTCTTCTACTCATCCAAAACCAACTCCCTTAATGTAAAAGTGACCTACAATGGCACTTTTGTAAGTTTTTATGTACTTTAAACTTATAGGAACATCCATTACTAGTGTTAGTGTCTAAGGATAGGATCGCCATAAATTAGTGTTAATGTCCTATTTGGGTGTCTATTGAGGGTATGAGAACCCAGTGTTAGAGGTGGAATATTGTTAGATTATCCTAGACTTCTAATAGTGCCCTTTGTTAGTGACTTTATCCTACAAGGTCACTTATGCTCAACATTGGTACCTTAGAACATTTTTTAGATATTGACCATAATTGATAATATCATTAAAAAAAATCCTTATTAATATTATACTTTATAAAATACATTGTATTTATTTCAACTCTTTACTTTTTCGATATATAAACACTAGGTTTATAACCCTAGCAAACACCAAGAAAAAAACCTTTATTTTCAAGTCTTTCAACAAGCTTTCTTAATGCTATCTACTAAAGAAATACATGGAATATATATTAAAACATGATCAAGATATTCTTTAAAACATGGAGACATCAAAATAATTCATAAAAACATTAGAAGCACAAAAAGACACTAAATACAACCAGACAAAACACATAAAAGTGTGAAAAAATATAGGAGTATACTATAGTACATCACTCATTCAATTAGGTATTTATTATAAAGATTACATCAATAGTAGTATAGTGGGTGTTTATACATTTCCTACACATAGTCCTTGAACATCCTTTCCTTATCCATTTGAACCATGAAAAACCTACCTCTACACTAGGTCTCACAAAAATTAGCATGAATAATGTTTCATCAAAGAGCCTGTAATGCCCTATCGCATAAACTCCAAAGAACAACTAAAAACGCAACAATTTATTTATTTTTTGAAAACATAAAGTATAAACACTTAGTTTACTAATGCAACTAACATAGTTAATGATTCCAAATTAAACACCTAAGTCCCTTGGGGTACACGATGTGACATTACGTAATCTATCCATTCACATAACATCATTTAAACATTTATTAAAGTTAAGCAATAAGACAAGAATGAACCATATAGAATCCATACATGTATTCATAGCAAATTTTACTTGGAAATATAAAGAACATATTTACTCTAATATAACACAATCTTAATGATATTATCAATTATGGTCAAAGCATGAATTACATAATGTGATTATACATTACATCAATCTATAAGTATATCTCATTGAGCAATTACTCAAGGTTATATCATAAATCTACCCAATACATGGGAGAGTAACATATCAATACACAAAGTATAATAGAAGTACAAGAATACATCTGGATACATATAAACTCTGGATCAAGCTGTCTCTACAAAACTCTACACTGAAAGGTACAACTGCAAAATAGGGAACCCAACGGGGTGCGTAGCACGTTCCACCCGACCACCCCCGTGCTAGGAGTAGATAAGAAAGGGTCCCCGACCAAGAACATCTAAAAAAATACACAAGACTAAACTCCAAGCATGGAAAGCTGAAACAAACAAAGAAAATCATAACATCAAAAGACCAACTCCAAAACATAACAAGAATAAAACACCAAAACATATCAATAGACCACTTCCAAAACATAACAACAATAAATCACCAAATCATATCATTAGACCACTTCCAAAACATAACAACAATAAATCACCAAATCATATCATTATACCACTTCCAAAGGATTTCAATAAAACAACTCAAAGGGAATGCTAGAGGAGAGTGTCATCGCATGGCCTTACATGGATTATCCAAACAACCTATCACAAGGTGCCGCCTCCATCTATGGTTATCCTGATTGTTTATCTCAAGGCGTCGCTCCATAGGGTGACTCATGCGGAATCGTTAACTGCTCGTGAAGACGAGGCCACAATTATGCCAACCATGGCCTTCTCGGCCCACCTTTAGTCTATGAAAGCCCTAACAAGTGGACAAGGCATCCATAATTATCTTGTTAATGTTTAACTACCCACCCCCTAATTAATTAATTAGGTTATCACTTATTACTCAAACTCTAATGTGGGTTATCCTAACAACCCCTTTGTGCACCGATGCCCATGTAGAGCCACTCTCCCTAGAAACCCAAAACATAACATCAAATTCCAAGGAGTTGTATCCACAAGTACTCTAAACACAAAATAGAAAAATTGTGAGGCAAAACCATCTCGCCAAAAGTCATAAGAATCAACTCCCATAAATACGAGTACAACCCAAGTGTAAACTTAAAATCACAACTATAGTCAAAATCAAGACAAGTATCAAATAAAAGGATCACATATTAAACAACCATTTCCCCATGCCTCTAGAAGTTTAAATAATAACCTTATCACCTATAGAAAGGTCAACTAACTTAAGGGCCTCCACATGCTTATAACCCAACTCATGGAGCTTATAACCCAACTCATGGAGACCAATAAAAAATTCAAAGAAAATCAAAGAATTAAATAATTATTCATCATCAATATTTTGTTAAAGAATGCAAATTTACTTAACAATCATATTAAGATATATCATTGCATGAAATCCATCATGAAATTTAAACTATCAGTTAACTCAAACTATTTTTTTTATTAAAAACACTTGATTTGATTTGATAAAATATTTTCTTCCAAGTAACAACAAGAAATCATTGCAATTAACCTTTGTAATATTTTTCTATAATTTGGACAAGTATGTATGTATATATTTATAATATCACATTTTAGATTAACACTATAAAAATAATCCACGTAATTATAACCCATAAAAATAAATAAATATATATATATAATATATATATTTATTAATGCAAATTAACAAATTTAAATTGAATTAAATTTATTAAATTTAAATGTTAAATAATAAATAAATAAAAATGAATTTTAATAAATCATTGGGAGGTGCGTACCGCCCCTGTGTGGGGAGGCCATAGCCTCACCAAGGCTGCGCCCAGTAGCCTTTGGCTATTGTGCACAGCCATTGTGGCCACGCACCACCCTTGGGTGTGGGGAGGTGTGACACCAACTGACCCTCCCCCTCCCCCATATTTCATTTATTAATATTATATATATATATATATATATATATTATATATATATTCTCAGACAATTTGTCTGGAAAAGAAATTTATTCACATAATTTCTACAAGGAGATTTTTTAAAATTTTCAGAGATTTTTTATTTTTCAAATAAATAGAATTAAATTGGGAAAAACTTGATAATTATCTATAGGAAAAATATTTAACCAATTTCACAAGGTTTCATTTTCATAATTTTGATAGAGGTTTTCAATTTCACAATTTTAATAGAGGATTCCATTTGCAACCTATAGAGGTTTTCTACTGTTTTCCTTTTTGTAGTTTTCCTATTGTTTAACAATGATTTTATTTCATGAGGCTCTTTGATTTTACTGTAAAAATTTTTGCAAAGGCAACAATATAATAACGTCAAAACTTCAATAGCCGAGAACAAAGTTTTTCTACAAAGGAACTTTTAATAATTTTTTCTACAGAGGGTTACAACTAATTCTCGGCAATTTCCTCTTACACAGACAATATCAAGACAATCTTTTCAAAAACAAGAAAACAATTAAACAAATAGAAAAAGAACCTATTTTTCCTGAAGCTTGAAGGAACGAGGGTTGGAGAAAAGCTTCACCTCTGTAATTTCAACTTCTAAGTTCTTCCCAGAAACTTCACCTCCAGCCAGAAGCAAAATATGAGCCCAAATATATGTTGTAAACTCTCTTTTTTTAAAACCAGAAAACCCCAAAAAACCCACACACTATTCTACAGCCAAATTCTTTTCGTGAAGAAGCTTCTTGTCGTTCACAGCATGCCAATATTCTCTCCGAGAATATTTTAGAACAAGAATTTTATTAAATTCCCCACTCACTCTCGTAAATCCTCTAATATAAATTAACTAATTTTTCAATTATTTTTCTTTTAATAATAATTAAGCATTATAAGCAATTTAATCAGTTTTTTTAAAAAAATCAAGAATTAATACCACTTACCTTATGCAAATATAAAATTCTAATTCTCATTATAACATCTATTATTTTATTTAAACTATCCACTCAATCAAGAACATTAATCAATTAACTTAACTATAATTATCTACAAATAACTATATCAATTAAATACATTAATTAATCACACATAAAATAAAAATTAATTAAATAACAAACATTTACATACTAAAATAAATAATCAACACTAACCCAAACTTAAACGAAGACGAGGTTGAGACAAAGACACCATTGGACTCACAACAAGGTGACGAACTTGGGATGGGGACTCTTTCTTAACAACTCCCTTTTCAACATCAAACCCGTTGGGTTTAAGGGACACGCTCAAACCTGTCAAGCAGGCAGAGTCGGTGTCCAGTACCTGCATCCTACATAGAAACAAACGTCAAGTAGCATGTAAATCTCCATTGCAGACACACCGTGAGAGGTAATCACGGGGTAGCAGGGCACTTGCAAGCAAGTGATGCCACTCCACACCAAGACTCACTAGCAAACACATTAGAAACCATAACAACAAAGAATTCACATCACCACATATATTATTAAAGGAAAATCCATAACATAACCATATAACATAATCACCATGAAATGTATCATCAAGCATCATAAGTAATGTCAAATGCAGCAAACCAACCAAACTATGAATCCACACACAACCAAAATGGTGAACTGATCACCATCACAAACCAAGTACAAAATCAACACAAAAGAGTATCAACAACATGAGGGGTATCACAGAGCCAACCATCAAGACATTGGGATTACAATAAATATAGATTCTTTCAATCCTTATTTGATAATAAAACATGAAATTGTAAGAAATTGAATTCTAAAATTCCAAAACCATTTGTATTCTACTCACTTTTTATATTAGGATACATTCATCACTTTTGATAGTGAGAGTTTACTACTTTCATGTGAATTTTTAGAGGTGACTAATCATTTACCACCAAAAAAAATCATGACTGTTGTAGATACTTAAATTTGACTACTGTATTTTTCTAATAGTGGCATGGTGTGATGGTTAAGTTGTGTTGATATTATTTCCATCAAATTTCAAACCCCATTGGGGTGTAAATGTTGAGAATTTATATTGGAGATGAGGTCCCCAATTTGTGACCTCACCAGTTCATAGCTCCGGGTCGAAAGTGTTTATCCCTCTAAATAAATAAATTTGACTAATGTATTTCTTTTGAAACATCATTTCCATCATCAAGTCTCATCAATTTGTCTTCTACATTTAATTAAATTAATTTTATTTCCCCTTCATCTTGGATAATTAAATAATTTTTAGTTATTTAATTATTTAAAATTTGAATTTTCCCTCCATTTCCACTTTAATTAAATAATTTTTAATTATTTAATTAAATTGTCTATTTCATCCCTTTCTTATATTAATTAAATAATTTCAATTATTGAATTAATTTATTAATTTATTAATTTATTCCTCTCTTATAAATTGATTAAATAATTTATAATTATTTAATTAATTTATCTCAACATTAATCTTTTCCTAAATCACATTAATTAAACAATTATTTGAAATTATTTAATTAAAAGTAATTATTCTCATTAACATTTATCCTCTTTTAAAATAAATAAAATTATTTATTTTCCCCTTTGCACATTAAATAAATAATTAATTAATTTAATTATTCATGCATTTCCACCTCACCAGTCAACTCCCACTCACTTTTAGTTCACTCTTTAATCAATACAATCTTCTATCTAATCTATTATGTTTCACTAACAGTCACTCGCATTTATCGCCTCAATCAATCCTCCTTACTGATCCATACAATCAATTAGCTCAAATCATACAATCAGTTAACTCCTCATCAATTCCTCTTAAATATTCTTAGCTATTGATCTTTTCAATTTGATCTCAATTGTTGATCAGTGTTACCTAAAATCTATAAATCCAGTTATCATTCATCTATTATTCCTCTCATTGCAAGAAATCTATAAGCATATTGTTTTAAGTAATTTGTGCTAAAATATGTGGAGCAACCACACACACCATTATTCAAGGTGAATTTGAAGAATAATGGAGTTAAGAAAGGTCATCACGCAAGTTTGCATTGGTTTATTCATTTTATTTCCTTGTGCTTCATTGATGATTTTGTAATTGATTGTGATTTGTTATTTGTTGTTGCTTTCCTTTATTTCACAATCCATTTTTATGATCCACATTCTAGCCATACCTTGGGGTACAAATTTCATTCTCCCCCCTTTCTATACCCCACAAAAAATATGGTTGATGTCACCCTTGGGGTGATGAAGTCCCCAAGAAGGCCTCCTAGACTAAATTTAAAAAGGAAAATTCTATTGTTTATGATCCCTAGGCTTGCACCGCAAGGGGAGCATATAGAATTCCTTAAACTAGTCCAATCAAACTTAGTAATACTCCTAAAAATCACACAATATGAACATAAAGTCTAACACACATGGTGGAAATACATAGATTTCTATGAGTTCCATAGAGTGAAAGGACACATGACTCCCAATCATTTTAGGCTAAAGAATCTCATACATGACCTGATCAATAAGGGATATATCTCAATTTAAAACCAACCTAGCACCTTCAATAATAATCATGTAATATTCAAGGATTGACTACATAACCATGGGAAAGGAAGTTCCTCCAATCAAGGTAGTACCTCAAATAATTACACCAGTTACAATACCATCAACTATGTCTATATTATGAACTGAATTCAAGAAACTAACAGTCAAGTGTCTACCATTACCATAAAGAATAAGAATCTTGAATGTGTTGTTACAACCTAGAAAGGTGAATTTTCCCTTCAAGGGGCTATATCCAAATATCAACCTACCATGAAACACACCAAATATCAACCTTTGGTGTGAACCACACATCTCTTTTCCCCAAATCCTTCCTTCTTTTCCTTGGAAATACATGCCACCTATAATCATACTTATCTCTTTCATAATCCTGGTACAATGCATTGAAATGAATGGAAATAGTGGCAGAAGGGTTCAACCCAAATACCTCCACAATTTGACTACATGTGATATCAAGTAGTGGGGATCCTTTGTCACTTTTGATATCCCTTTCTTAAGGATCATAGCATTTAGCTATCTCTCTGATCAAATCCACCTCCACAAATACATTAGGGAAAATAAGCTTCCCAAGGTCACAAGTCCATAAATGACATGTTGTACAAGGAGAAACTTTGTGCTTGTATGCATATAAAAACAACTCCCAACCATTTTGTGGTGTTACAATGTCCCTAATACCTCTAGACCAATCTTGCAAATGATCTGTAAGAACCCCTTCCTTCGTAGCTCTTTTACCCACTAACCTTGCTCCAGGAAAGAGCTCTAATAATTCATCTTCCATGAAGCGAGCAAAATCCCTTTTAACTCTATTTGTCTTCACAGATTTCTCAAAAAACTCAAATGCCTCTGGTTTTTGTTTCTCAACATTAGGGTTCTCCCTTTTAGGTTTAGGCTTTATTTTGGATCGCTCACTAGCTTGACTCATTTTGAGAATTTAGCAGAACTAGGTTTTACAAATTTGAATTCAAATGCTAGGGTTCTACCTTGTAGACTTCAGCTAAGAATTTTGCAACCAATCCTACTGGTATTTTGTTTTAGTATAATTTACCTTTTACAATTCAAAATAGAATTCGTAACAACCCTAGATTACAATCCTTTTGGCTAATACCATATTTTCTCTTTCAATTCTGCCCCTACTAAAAATTCTACACAGAGAAGTAGAAAAATCAACTTACTCGAGAACCCTAGCTTTCTAATCTTCGAATTTTCTCGTCTAAGTCGTCTCTTTCTTTTTCACCTTTAGTTTCTTGCAAAGATAGTGAAAAAATGCATAATTCACACCTTTATGATCTTCAAAATCGAGAAAATATGCCACTAATGGCGAGAGACGACTCGCACTAGCGAATAGGAATGCTCTAACAATTTAGTAGTTTTAGTTTGAATTTTCATTGTTGATCATTTTTTTTTTTTAAAAACATGATCAACGGTTATCCATGCACTTCACGCATCACCTTTTTCCTTTTGGTAGCTTGCCATGAAATCACGATGTGAACAATTGATGCGATGCTTTATGGAGTTGACACTTAACTTCCTTCGTTTCTAGAGGCCATCACATATCACATTTTATTCATCAGTTGAAATTGTGATGTGAAGAAACTTAAGCCATGTCACTCTTTGTTCCATTCTTTGTAGAGTGCAATCCACTATACAAAGGATGTACGTGATGCACTGAGAAATTGACACCTGTATAGAATATTATTTCTTCACCTATTCTCTTTCTTTATGACCATCGCATATCAAACTTTGGTGTTGAGGTGATAATACTATTTGTGTGATGCACCAACACATATCACACTAAGCATTAAGTAAGAAAGGATATAAACTGTAATGTATAGGAGTGCAGCAATGGACAAAATGAGCTTATCGCATATCACATTAATGTTATAAGCAGGAAAGGATTAACAAAGAGCCATCGCACATCGCAAAAAAGGGGTAAGAAAGCGCTAGCGTAAATGTGATACAAAGGCATCACATATCACATCAAGGCACCTAGCAGTTAGGAAACAAAGCATGGTGTGAAGGAATTTAAGTGATTTTATTTAGCACGTGTGCATAAGTTGTTCTTAAAAGGGGCCTCTTAGGTAACATGAGTAAAAAAGACATAAGGAAACATAAGGAATAGGCCATACTTAGGATAATGAGGGAAACATTTTAGGATCTTTGACCATAGAAAAAATTTAAAACCCTTAGACCAAAAAAAAGGATTATTCATGTGAATGAACTAATCGGTAACTCTAGGAATAGGGGGCAGTCAACAAATGGGACAAATGTCTCAAGTAGTGACTTAGATGACCAAAGACCGATTATAACAAGTAAATGAAGAATTATATCAAAAGCATCAAGGGTAAAATGGATTAAAGTTGTTTGAATACAATGGGTCACTGAGAGGAGAGGTGAATCAATGATCTAATAAAAACTAGTTCATTAATCAACCTAATAGTTATGAAAGCAATTAATGCCAACATGCCAAAGATATAGATAACAATAGAATCATGCAAATGAAACCATGATACAAGTAATTAAGTGAAAAACCCTAAGCAGGGAAAAACCACTGTCTACTATCATCAAAATCTGCATTAGGTCTCACTGACCAAAATCTCACTGATTATAATAGAGCACCAACTCCACTATTAGGTCTCACTAAAAAAAATCTCACTATGTACAATTAGGAGAACCAACTCCACCATTAGGTCTCACTAACCAAAAACCTCACTAGTTACATTTTATGCCTCACTGGCAACACCTCACCGGCAAAAACAATATGTCTCACTAACAAACAAAACCATACACCACTCATGTGATCTATCTCTGCATCAAAAATTTAACAAACACCATCTCCCTGCATACATGAATAAAAATTTCTTTACAAAACTCCTATCACTTTAACAAACACAAACTTTGTAAACACCTTGACTGTCAACATTCTTTGAATGCATATTCAAAGCACTATCTCAATCACCTGTGATCTCTTTCACACATGAATCAATGAAAAGACAACACATTTTTTCAAACACCTTGACTATTAACTAGCTTGAATGATTAAATAGATAACAAAAAGACTCTTGCACAATCATATGGACATTCTCACATCCAGGACATACATATATATTGATAGGCTTCAATTCAAAACCAATTCACCTATGATCACACACAGATCACACAAATTTGTGCAGAGTAAGAAAACACACTTCAAGAATATAGTGATAGAGTGGAATCATATAATCCTTTCATATTTTATCATTCATGTCTCATTTTCTATGTATATCTTTTCAAAACAATGCTATCATTGTCTTCAATCCCCTTCCATAGAACTTAAACTCATTTCAAACCACACTTATTGGTGCAAAGAAAAAGAAACACATTTTATGCATATTATCATACAAAGATATTATACAACCCTTCTTATACTCTATTATTCAAGTTTTTATCTCTATGTATTATTCGAGCACAAACATGGTATTGTGATCTTCCTAAAACACTCATAGAGCCTAGAATATGGGTGGAACATTCTCAATGCACTGGAAAACTCTTTAAATCCATCATTGTAACAAAATAGTTACAAAACTATTAACAAATGGCTTCAAACCAGAATACGGGAAAATTCTTGTCAAAGTTCATGCCCAAGGAAGTGACTGTTGAAGGTCATTGAGAATTTGAAACAACACCATCGATACATATCTTTGCACCATCAAAAGATTCAAAGCCAACCATAGATCTTATAACTCCCTCCTTCGTTAAAAATAATGTTGAGATGTGTCGATATCAGCTAGGTCATGGGACTAGTCATTACATGAACATGACCCCTTCTAGTCATCACTAAAGTGACCTTCCATTGGCAATCACAACTCACTTTCAAAACATAAGAAAAGTGAACCTGTCTTAACACTTGCACAATGAACATTATAGAGAATATGAGGATTATAAGTTTAGACCTAGGGCACAAAATAAGGAAGGAAACCTAACACATTTCAGACCTGTAACTTCCATAAAAATGATCTTTGCTTATGACTCCATATTAGCATTGATGTAAGATATGGAGATATACCATGAAATTTCTTTGATATTGATAAATAATAAACTTTGATAAGATAAGAAATAATAAAAATTGTTGTCCAAAACTCTGCCTTTAACAACATTCTTTTATACAAGCCCCTTTCATTGAATACCATTTCACTAAAGCTTTGAATGATCAACAATCTACACTTTTCATTTTGCATCAACACCTTTGCAATTTGGATCAACCAACACCTTCTCATTAGCACCATGAAATAATCAACATCATGAACATCATGTGGAGATGAATGAACAATAATTACTTTGCAACTCTCTGAATGATCGTTGTCCTAAAGCAACTCTGAATGATCAAGCAAGTTTATAATTGTGATACTTTGCAATCAACACCATTGCATCAACATTTCCTTTACACTAACTTCAACTTTCAACTCTCCTTACATCAACAAACCCCAACTTGTAACATTACCATTTTCACTGTTGCATAACAAGTACCTTCACTTCACTGAAGTAAACTGTTTGGATGCATCAATAAGATAGATGAATGAACAAGTATCAAAACCAAGAATTACATCAATGAAAAATCCATCAACCTTTGGCATCAATGAAAAACATCAACAAACTCCCCCTTTGTCATTGATGGCAAAACCAACACTCCACTCTCTTCAAATCTCTCCCCCTTTGACATCAAATGACAAAGGATCACTTACTCCCCTTGCAAAATAGATATACCTCCATTAAACTGTCATATCACACAAATAAGTCAAGGTGCAGAGTATTACTCCTCCTTTGATAGACATGACAAATCACAAGTAGCTTTGCATGTTGCACCAAACACGAATGAGGAACAATGAAAATTCGTTACAACCCTATCATTTAGTTGGCATCAAACTCCTTTATGAAATAATAAGTAATGAAGCACAAAGTACATTTGCATTACCATTGAATTACCAATGCCAAACTTCACTAAGAAAACTCCATCTACCTTTGACATGTGCATTACCAATACCACTAAAAGCAAAGAACAAGTGATTCAAACATATGTTCAAATAATGACTACATAACAATGACAATGGGCTATCGATTCCCCCTGCAATAGATACCTCCATGAAAAAATTATCCTTTATGCATACCAATACTTTACATCAAAGTCAACTATCACTGACCAAAAAAATAACCGATTACTCCTGTCAAGGCTAGACAACTATCAAAATGGTGTTAGGTAGATCATTGCGAACATGGAAGACTATTAGTATTGGCAAGAACATTGTATTCCTACAACAAGATTTCCTCAATGCAACTAAATACATATCTCTAGAATTACACTGGCATGATGACTGAATGCATTACTGTCATATCATTGTCATGGCACAAACACTATCACCATAGAATACTAGAACACAACAACACTATGCATGAAAAATCAAGTTGGGACTAAGAAAACATTTAGTGAAAGCACTATTGAAACATCACACTATTGATCAACAGGAACTATCACTATTATAACCCGCAACAAGATGCTCAAGGCCAAACCAACACTATTTATCACCATCAAACTATGACAACGATTTTTCGTCTGTCATTTACAAACTATGAATATCAATGTTCTTTGTCAGAACCTTAACAATAAATCATGTAAGAGTGTTAACATTGTCGAAACAACATAGTCAATGCGATCAAGAGTGTCATATACAAGAACTATTACCAAAAATAATGACATGCATATGGGTTGTCAATCATATCACTGTTAAGCACCAAAAATGTGAATCAATAGCCACACTACATCATCTGCATAGTACTGAATATAACACTGTACCCTTCAATAACCACTAAAATGAACACTTGTTGACCACTGAAATAACTGTCACAAACTTATGAAACACCGCCACTAACTTCTGAATCAAAATCACCATATCGCTGCCTGTAGAATATCAAACACTCAAGTACTAAAGCTTCATATCATTGTCTCTATATCCTTGCAACAAAAAACTCTATCAATGTGATTAGGTACTGTCATCACTGAACCAATGTCTTGATGAAGTGGTCTGCAAGTTATGACTGGCAGTAGAGTCACTGTATTGTCACTATGCACATAGTTCAGGGTTCATAGTACTGTCACTACTTGTGCACTATAATCCATGTCATTTTCTATAGAGTATCACTTTGTATTCCATACCTTTTTCATGACTCTGTTCACTTGCAAAAGAATTTCAAACTATCATGGGTAGTGACTTTTAAACCAGAGACCATCTCTTCATCTCCCTCTAACTATAATGTCACAAGTCTTTTGTGCTCTTCACAAAATGACTGTACCTAATTTTCTTACCATGAGTCTTTAACTTTAGACTATCATACCAAATAAGGATCTAACTTTTTACTAGCTATGTGTAGATCACTACCCTATTTTAATTAGATTGATTCTCTCTTAGCGTATTTTCCATTGTCTCATTTCTTTTATGCACAAACATTTAGAGATCTTTATGGACTATCTTTTGAAACCGTCACTATTTTCACAAATAGCATTGACCTAACATCATATGACTGAGCAAACCCATAATCTTCCATTGTGGCATTGGCTAAACATCATTAGTTACTAGGCTACTTTCCCTTCTACAAGATTCTAAAGCAGACAAACTTGTAATGAAACTCATCTCTGCATTTTGTATCATGATCATAAACAAGTGTTTTTGAGATGTGCTTATCAACACCACTCTTGTAACAAAAACATCAATCATGAATTGAATGATGGAGAAGAAATGAACAAAAATACTATGAGGCATCAACATTATAACCTGAATGAACAAGAACCTTTGAATCATCAAGTAAGCACCAAGTTTGAACCCTAAACACTACATTTTACATCATATGAACAAAGAACTCTAATGAACCATGAAAACCACTTTGATATCAATGTCAAGCACTCTACTCTTTGTATTGAGACAACACTGAAACAACTCTTCTCAAAAAGGACTCTATAACTTTGATTGTCTACATGAACTTAATGTTACCATGTTACCATCATCACTGCAGAGACACAACCTCTTTTTCGTTGTCTATGGGGTTTAAATGATACATCAATAATCATCTCCCCCTAACCTCATGCTTCTCTTTATGCACTCATGGATGTCTCTTTTGCAGTATGCATGAGCTTAGGTTCTTTCTTCTCTTTTTCTTTTTTCCTTCTCCAAACTTTCATAGTTTCCACCTTCTTGTGATGACTAAATGGTTCCATTAAATTACTTCTACAATATTGTGCTTTATGTCCAAACTTATTGCACCTATAACATATGAACTAATGACCAACAAGAGGAACAAAAGAATTATAGCCTCTTAAAAATACATAGGTACTTCTTTCATGTGTCGTACAATCTCTTTCATTGTAACTAACTTTGTTACATGCATTATTGTAGTTCTTCTTTAACAACCTACAAGAACTTTTATTCTTGTTCCATTCAAAATTATTTCTTGTGTGATTTCTACACTCCCTAGCCATATGACCAAAATTATAACAAGAATAACAATAACCATGAAAATAAGAAGTGAACCTGACTTTTTTTGTTGATGACATTCTCCTCATTCCTTGCTTTGGATTATGAACTCTTTTGTATCTTCTTCATTTTTTTCTGATTTGCAAGCCTTTTGGGAGTAGTGCTTGATTCTCCTTGTTTATATATTGACTCTTTTGATGATTTTAAATCCATTGGTGCTTTTCCAACATTCTTCTTGGACATTATAGCATCTTTGTAACTTTTTTCTACTTCATATCTTAATCCAAACTTGTTTGATAGTGACCTTTTACTTAGAATCATTTTCTCAAAAAACTCAGTGCTCTACTCATTTTGAAGACTCCTCTTCAATTCTTTGATTTACCTTCTCTAGTTGTTTTCTTAGAGACAACACTTCATCCTCTAGCTTTTTACAATATTCCATTTTGGTTTGTAAGTTTATGCTAGTGACTTCTTCAAATCTTCTATAATCTGCCAGTTGCAACTTTAGATCCTTAATAAGTTGATTAGATTCTTCACACTTCACTTTCACTTTTTCTGCTTCTTTAAGGGCTAAAAGTGTTTTGTCCTTGGAATCCTTTTCTTCTTGAAGTTGCAACTCTAATATATGATTCTCCTTCCTGAGTTTCTGGAACTCATCTAGGGCATAAATGAGTCCACCCTTAAGATCAATTTCACATTCATATTCATCATACTCATATTCACATTCACATTCACTCACAACATGATCTCCTTCTTTGTCAACATTCTCAACTACAAAATCATCTTCTCTTTCAAATATATCAAATCTTGTGTCAATTGGCATGGATGTTTCTTGTAACAACACATCACTTAATTTGATTGAAACTTGTTGAATTTTTTTTTTCTTAGCATTAACCTTTTTATTTGTCCTTTTGTTTTTTCCATAGTATTCCATCACCAAGATCAACCCAAGTTGATTAAACTTCTACAGGGAACCTATTGCTTTGATACCAATTGTTGGAATACAATGGATCACCAAGAGAGGGGGGTAAATTAGTGATCTAATAAAAACTAGTTCATAAATCAACTCAATAGTTGTAAAAGAAATTAATGCCAACATTCCAAATATATAGAGAATAATAAAATCATGCAAATGAAATCATGACACAAGTATTTAAGTAGAAAACCCTAAGAAGGGAAAAAATATTGTCCAATCTCATCAAAATATTCATTATGTCTCACTAAACAAAATCTCACTGATTACAATAGAGCACCAATTCAGCCATTATGTCTCACTGACCAAACTCTCACTTAGTACAATTAGGAGCACCAACTCCACCATTAGGTCCCACTAACCAAAAACCTCACTGGTTACATTTTATGCCTCACTGGCAACACCTCACTGGAAAAAACAATGTCTCACTAACAAACAAAACCATACACTACTTTCATCAATTTTAGAAGAAACAAACAAAAATCAAAGGGTTACTCTGTTTCAAGACAATCCACTACTCATGTGATCCATCTTTGCGTCAACAATTCAATAAACACCATCTCCCTACATACATGAATAAAAAATTATTTACAAAACTCCTCTTACTTTAACAAACACAAACTTTGTAAACAACTTGATTGTCAACATTCTTTGAATGCATATTCAAAGCACTATCTCAATCACCTATGATCTCTTTCACACACAAATCAATGAAAATAAAACACATTTTTTCAAACACCTTAATTGTTAACCATCTTGAATGATCAAATAGATAACACAAAGACTATTGCACAATCATACAGACATTCTCACATATAGAACATACATAGATAATGATAGGCTTCAATTCAAAACCAACTCACCTGTGATCACACTTAGATCACACAAATCTATGCAGAGTAAGAAAACACACTTCAAGAATACAGTGATATAGTGGCATAATATAATCCTTTCATATTCTATCATTCATGTCTCATTTTTTGTGTATATATTTTCAAAACAATGCTATCACTATCTTCAATCCCCTTTCACAGAACCCAAACTCATTTCAAACCACACTTATTAGTGCAAAGAAAAAGAAACGCATTTTATACATATTGTGATACAAAGATATTATACAAACCCTACTTATAATTTTTTATTCAATTTGTTATCTCTATGTACTATTTGAGCACAAACATGGTATCGTGATCTTCCCAAAATACTCATAGAGCCTAGACTATAGGTGGAACATTCTCAATGCATTGGAAAACTCCTTAAATCCATCAATGTAACAAAATAGTTACAAAACTATTAACAAACGGCTTCAAACCATAATACGAGAAAATTATTGTCAAAGATCATGCTCAAGGAAGTGACCATTGAAGGTTGTTGAGAATTTGAAACAACACCATCGATACATATATTTGCGCCATCAAAATATTCAAAGCCAACCACAGATCTTATAACTCCAGCCTTCATTAGAAAGAATGTTGAGATGTGTTGATATAGCTAGGTCATGGGACTAGTCATTACATGAACATGACCCCTTCTAGTCATCACTAAGGTGACCTTCCACTGATAATCACAAGTCACTTTCAAAACATAAGAAAAGTGAACCCATCTTAACACTTGTATAATGAACATTATAGAGAGTATGAGGATTATAAATTTAGTCTTAGGGCACCAAATAAGGAAGCCTAACACATTTTAGACCTCTTACTACCATGTGAGAATGATCTCTACTTATGGCTCCATATTAGCACAGATGTAAGGTATGGAGATGTACCATGAAATGTCTTTCATATTAACACAAAGAATAAAATTTGATAAGATAAGAAACAATAAAAATTTCTATCCATAACTCTTCCTATAACAACATTCTTTTATGCAAACCCCTTTCACTGAATACCATTTCACTAAAGCTCTAAATCATCAACAATCTGCACTTCACATTTTTCATCAACACCTTTGCAATTTGCATCAACCAACACCTTTGCATTAGCACCATGAAATAATTAACACCATGAACATCATGAGGAGATGAATGAACAACAATTACTTTTCAACTCTATTAATGATCTTTGTCCTAAAGCAACTCTGAATGATCAAGCAAGTTTGTAATTGTGATACTTTTCCATCAACACCATTGCATCAACCTTTCCTTTACACCAACTTCAACTTGCAACTCTCTTTGTGTCAACAAACCCCAACTTGTAACATTACCATTTTCATTATTGCATAACAAGTACCTTCACTTCACTAAAGTAAACCTTTTGGATGCATCAATAAGATAGATGAATGAACAAGTATCAAAACCATGGTGGAAATCAATGAAAAATCCATCAACCTTTGACATCAATGACAAACATCAACAAAATTTTCTCTCCCAAAGGTTGATAAACCCTAGACATTGTAGTATAAACCGTACCCATGAGGAAACCAATAAAACTAGGCAATAATGGATTGAAATTCATGGGAACACAAAAAGAAATGAATGGTTACACCAGTGGCTCTGATTGGGGACACATGCCTCTTGTAGGCATGGCGAGATTCCAACTATCTCCAGTGAAGTAGACCAAACATAGAGAACCAAAATCCAAAAAAATACTAGATAGGGTAGAAAAAGCCAAACCAAAGCACACCAAACCTATATACAAAATATACATATAATACAGTGTACATGGAAGAGATCATACTTTATGAAAAGCATGTTCTCAAGAATTTTCCATGTACTGGCAGTTCAAGAGATTCACCTGTTAAAGTTTGAAGGAAGTATGAATCCTCACCATGAGTGTTACTCACCAAATAAGGGCCTACCCATAAGGCTTCAAACTTTCCATGCTTTCCCTTATCCTAAGATCTTGCATTCCACATTAACACCATACTTCCAGCTTCATATTTTCTTGGAGAAGCTTTTTTATCATACATAATTTTGACTTCCAGTTGCGACTTTGCATTTTCTTCCAAGCTTCTCTCCTCATTTCATCCATCTCCATTAAAACATTAATTCTATGTTGCATTTCATCGTAGATGTTATCATCATATTCCTTTACAAATTTGTACATCTTCATCAATTTATTTTGTGGCAACCTTGCCTCTATGTCATATACTAGACAAAATGGACAATATCTAGTGGCCTTTTTTACTGTTACTCTATCTTCCCAAAGTTCCAACTTCATTTTGGAGTCCAAGGCCTTCTTGTTCTTTTATATAACCCTCTTGATGATTTTCATCAAGCTCTTATTACTTGATTCTTCTTGGTCATTTCCCTATGGGTGATATGGAAGAATAAGACATTTGAATTCCATATTTATCATAGAAATATTTGAACTCATATTATCTAAAACACATTGCATTTTTTGAGATTATCTTTCTAGGAACCCCAAATATGATCAAGATGTTGTTCAATAAGAAATCATTCACCACTTTACTTGTTGCTTTCTTAGTGGGGATTGCCTCAACCCACTTTGTGAAATAATCAATTTGCAACTAGAATCCAGGAGTTTCCCCCACTGGATTTCTCTAAGATTTTTCCTATGAAATATATCCCCCGTTGTTGGAAAGGTGCTTGAACTAGTATTGGTATGAGTGGTAGATTCCCTAAGAATTTAAGCTTTCCAGAGAACCTTTGTCATGCATCACATGTCTTTACCATTTTATGGACATATTTAAACATAGTGGGCCACCAAAAACCTACTCTTAGAACCTTGTGAGAAGTTTTCTTCACCATATAGTAGCCTCCACACACACTACTGTGCATGTTAGTCAAAAGATCCAAAGCCTTCTTTACATCAACACATCTTAGCAAGACTCTGTCTAGACTTCTCCACCATAATTCATTATCAACAATCACATATTTGATTTCCTACAACTTTAAAGTCCTTTTCTCATTGTCTATTAATCCCTCAAGACATTGCATAGTTTGTAAGTACTAAAAAATGTGCCTATACCACCCACATGTTTGCATATCACAGATAGGAGATACATCAACACACTCAACTTGCTTGATCTAATTTTCCTCCAAATTAGTTTCATCCATCAACTTGGCTAAGCCATGACCTTTTACCAATTTAGTGATTTAGACATCAATATTAAATTCTTGGATCCTATTGATCCATCTACACCTCCTATCTGTAACCTCTTGTTGATTTAATATATCTTTAATGGCAGCAATAGGTACATAAGCAATAATGGTGGAACCAACAAGATATGTTCTAAAATTCTTCACTGCTTTGACTAAAGCATAATCCTATTTTTCATCCATATCATACTTCAACTCAGCCATCTACAAATTTATTTTCTAAAGAATGCAATAGGTTGTTCAAATCCTTCATCATTTTTTTGTAGGAGTACTATAGAAATTGTATGGAATGAGGCAAAAGAAAAGAGTTGGAATGGCTTGGATAAATTAGGGGATTTAAGAATAGGAGCCTCTTTAATTGCTTGCTTTATGCTCTGAAATGCATTGGTTGGCCCTTCACCCCAAACAACCTTTTCTCCTTTCTTCAACATCTTGGAAATTGGTCGAGTACTCTTAGCAAAGTTGGTCACAAATCTTCTCAAGAATTTGACTTGTCCAAAGAATGATTGGATTCCCTTGACATTTTTTGGTTGTGGAATTTTATCTATGGTTTCCAGTCTCTCTGGATCAATTCTTACCCCATCCTTAGAAACAATATACCCTAATAGTTTTCCTTCTCTAACACCAAAGGCACATTTTTTTGGGTTGATATATATGCCATATTCTAATGCTCTAATAAATATCTTCTCAAGTTGCATGTAGTGATCCTCCTCTTTTTTTGAATAAGTTGTCAGGTCATCTTGATACACTACCAAGAAGATATCTATGAAATCAGCAAAGGATACATCCATAGCCCTCTGAAATGTGGCACCAACATTTATCAAGACAAATGGCATCCTGACATATACATATGTGCCCCAAGGAGTAGTAAATGCAGTCTTGTACTAATCAGACTCCTTAAACATAACATGGTGATATCCTAAGAAACCATCCATCATAGATAGGAATTCATAGCCAATTACCTTCTGTAACATGGCTTCCATGTTAAGGAATGGATAGTTATCCTTAAGAGATGAAACATTCAAGTTTTTGAAGTCTACACATAACCTTATGTCATTGTTCTTCTTCCTTACTGGAACTAGGTTGGAAACCCATGTGGATTGTCTAAATGGCCTAATAATTCTCGTGTCTCTCAATTTCACCAACTCTTCATGCATCTTGGGTGCCAGAGTAGGATTTATAGGCCTTTTATTTTTCCTAAAAGGCTTAGCATAAGGTTTTAGATGGATTTCATTTTCAAATAACTGCTCTATATAGGCCTTTAGAACATCATATGACCAGGAAAATAAATGCATGTACTTTCTAAGTAAAGCAATTAACATTGCTTTAACTTGGGGCTTCAATTTTTTTTCCCACATAAACCTTTTTTGGGGCATTCTCGGTACCAAGGTTTACTTCTAAATCCTCTTTGTGAGTAGATGTTTATTTAACAATAGTCTTATCAGGACCATCAAAAACCATTTCCAAGGCTACCAGACCCTTTGGGATCTTGTTAGTCTTGAGTTGGATTATCTCATTACTAGACACTATTTCCTTTCCATCCACTACTTCCACAAATGCCCCAAAGTCAATTTCCTAACCTTCCTATTGATCTACACTCTGCAAGAACTTCAAGATGTATTCACATCATTAAAAACTTGCCAATTTTGTATATTATCAAGAAATTATGGTCTAGTCTACACCTCCATCTTGGAAATGCCTACAAATGTTATGTCATCTAGTCAAAGTGCAATATTGGCTAATAAATCTGCCACAACATTTTTTCTTCTCTCCAACCAGTCAATACCAAAAGCATCAAATTATTCTATAGAATCCCAAACAACATTCTTATACTGCTTCAATATTTTTTTCTTTGATGCAAACTTTGATCTCACCTGGGATACAACCAATTCAGAATCGCCAATAACTCTCAATTTCTTTATCCCATTCTTTCCAGTTAGTCTCAATCCAAACAATAAGGCCTTGTATTCAACAACATTATTTGTGCATCCAAACAATAACGAAAATGAGAAATTGAAAGCTCTACCACTAGGAAAGATAAGAATCACTCTTGCACTTGATCCCTCTTTTGAACATGCTCCATCAAAATACAATTTCCAAAGGTCATACTCATTTTATAACTTCATCATCTCTATGTCTAAAGGTGTGGGTTGCTTGTAATCTTCTTCTTGCAACTCTTCTATTCTGAAATTTTCAATACCAATGTCAACAAAGTGGATCTTATCTTCAAGAGTGGAAAATTATATAATGTCTGGAATTCTAGATTCCCTAACAAGTTTGATATCTTTACCATCTATTAGGAATGTGGCATATGACATGTCACATTGCATACTACCTCCTATGGATGCACTCCACTTCTTGGATAACAATATTCCATAGTTAGGTGGGATTTCCACCATTGTGATACTTATTATAAATTCCTTATCAGGAAAGGCAACTAGTTTGAATGGGACATCCTTGATAACAGCAATGATAGGTACCTCTCTTGAATCCACGGCATAACACTTGCCATAAGCATTGTTTATCTTTAATCCCATTTCCTTCATTATTTCTACCATAATGATGTTGGATGCAACTCTTGAATCTAGCATACAATTTCTCAGTAGCTTCCCATCAACTATCAAAATTACATAGAAAGCATCTACTTGGATGGGACAAGCAGTAATGGTAGTACCCAATTAGATCTAAGGGATTTCACTGATTACTCCCTCCATATCTTCATCTTTTGATTCAATTCTACTCACTTTTGGTGGAGAAGACACCATCTTTTCATTATAGATTGTAGTCATGCCATTCATAAGGGCGACTACCTTTTGCTTGTGTTCATCAATACACATCATTTCCAATAAAGGAATAGTGACCTTCACTTGTGAAAGAAATGGGAACATATCTAAAGAAGTGTATTTAGGAAGGTCATGCGATATCATACCTTGCTCATCAATTTTGTTCTTCTAATGTTCATATTTCTACTCAACCCTTTTCTTGTCTTCTTTCTTTTCTTCCTCAATGTTTTTCTTATGAGCTTTTGCCTTCACAGCTAGGGAAACAATTTCACCATCAACTTTTATTATGTCAATCTATTAGAACACAATGATCTACTAAGAGAGGGGTGAATTAGTAGATACCAAAACTTTAACCCTTAAAACTTTATGTAGATTACTTAACTCCAAATACCTTGTGTAGATTTCTTCCTCTAACTCTTAATGTGTAGATACTAACATGCAAAGAAATAAATATGTATACACAAAAAAGAATCACATAACACCATGTATATGTGGAAAACCCAAGATGGAAAAAACCACAATGAGAAATGTTGATTGAGTCCACTGTCAAATCCAGCCTCACAAAAGAAATATCTATTACAATGTTTAGGGCTACAACCTAAGGATGCTTCAACACCCTAATTTAGGAGCTACGACTCCAAGGGAGGAACAACTCCCTACTTTAGAAGCTACAACTTCAAGGATGCTACAACACCCTAGTTTAGGAGCTACAACTCCAAGGAGACTATAATCTCCTAACCTGAGCTACAACCTAGTACAATGAGGCGACAAGCTCTTACTACAACACAAGTTCATATATGCATAAATTGGTTCTAAGAAACCTGAGATGCATCAATACATACAATACATTTTTTCGCTTACTGCAACTTACTTTATGCTACTAAAGCTGCACTCTCAAGAACACACCCCTGCTTTGCACTCTCCTCTACACATAGAACAATCACTATTCTATCTTATTGCACTATACCTCTTCACTATGAATGCAAACACCTAGAGGATGTTTTGTGTTACAGTCTAGGACTTCCTTGCATGTGCATTCTCTGTCTACTTTGCTACTCTCTTTCTTGCGGACTTACTACATCACTCTCTCTATCTATGCAGCATTCTTAGCAAGATATAACTATGTTCAGTACACAATACAATTGCAAGCTATTCTCTCAATTCACACACATCATGTAGACTTCTCTCTTTGACAATATTTGATTATCTTATTTTCCACCCACCTACAATCTCTACCTCAAGATTCTCTCAGCCGTCTAGATCAGCTCACACATCAGAGTAGGATTTCCCTTCCTTGAAAACTTCACTAGGAAGTTGTTAGTGCATCGAGCCACACACACGCTGTACAAATTCATTGAATTTTCTAAAATAGATGACCTGAAGAACCCTAAACCTAGAATACATTAAATTCATTCTCTGGACAATAGGATTTGATTCTGATCTCAATCACCTATTAGAGTTTTTCAGAAACCTTCATTACACAACCTTTGCATCAAGCCTCACAACATTTAATTCAGATACAGAGAATTTTCCAAAATTAGCTCATTGTCAATCCCTAGAATTTGATATGCATTGAATGTATTCTCTAATCAATATGATCATATTCTATCTTGATCACATCTACAGTTTGTTTCATCACCTTGAAGATAAAATATTCATTTTCATTAGTCACTAAGTGCAGTTGGACCAATTAATTCCTTCTCCTATTTCGGTTACCAGTTGAAACCCTCGTTCACACTGACCAAACCATTATAGATTCCTATCTTTGAATTATGGACGTTGATCTTCTCTCTCGCGCCAAGATCTTACGATCCTTTGTTCATCTTCATGCTTTTAAAACACAATCATTCGATTAGCTTCCATTAGACTGTCGCCATGCCTTTAAACTCTGACTGTTAGATAAACGGTCATTCAAATCACCATCGTCGATCCTAGGAGTATTCATCATGTCACACATCACCATCAAATCTTTTTTGCTTAATCTCAACCATCGATCACATAACCATTGTGATTACATAGTGTATCACAATAACTTTAAATCATGACCATTAGATCAACCTTCTTCAAATCCTTCAATATTGACCGTTGGATGAATGGTCCTTTAAATCTCCACCACAAATCTCCTTCATACACCGCTTTCCAAATGTAGGGTCCACCAAGACACACATCCAAAGTCCACTATCTCGTGAGCTCCAACATCGATCCCACACAAACTTTGTGGGGTTTTTGGGTCATTGTCATTTGTCATCCACATCACCACCATGCAACTCACAACAATGATGTGGGTTGGTCTATCGAGCAATCGCTCTTCGCCACCTGTCATTCTATGTCATCATCCACTATCATCACCTTCACTTCTTTGTGTCGCGTCCCACCATCTTCATCAATGGTCAATATCCATCCACCATGGATTAATCTCCACCACTCTCCACTGACCCCATGGGACTTAGCCGGGATCCACCAAAAACCTAGCGGAACTGACGGGCATCATCAAATCTTCTTCATCATAACCATTGATCACACACCATTACTGACATCCTTGATGCAATCATTTATTGCTACCTATCACTGTGACATCACATTCCACTAACTACATCTATTGCCTCTGTAGGTCCCACCCGACTCTGTGAGTACCATTGATCTTCAACATTCGATCACTATTGTTTCCCACTAGTCATGCAGGTCTTAATTAGGCCCCACTGAAATCTTAGTGGGGTATGTGGGCTAATGCCACATATACACCTTTTGATGTCACCAAATGTCACTTTCCACTAACTTTGTTGACTTCATCTTTCTTTGTTAAGCGGTAATTTAGAAATGTTCCTGAAAACACCGCCGGCCTTAAAGTGTGATCTTCATAAGTTCATCAAACTAGAAAAAACACCGGTAGCACTACAGGGCGAGCAGTTAGCGAAACAAAGAAAAATACCAACCAAGTTAGACAATGTGCCAAAAACACCGCCAAAGCTATACTTAGTCAAAATCCTTGAAGCAGTAAGTTAGAGAAACTTAGAAAAACACCACCCAAGATATGACTTAGCCAAATTTTTCCTTTCTTCTAGCATTCAACGAACTATCGAGGGGACCGAAAAAACTGTCCCACCGAAGCACAAATGTCTCGTTAATGAGACATGTAGACACCGCCAACCTAGGCAATGGAGTCAATCACATCACAAAATGAATGACATAAGTTGTTACTTATGTGACCTACAACCTATAACACCAAGTCACTAACGAAATAGAACTTGCTTGAATGTTGTGACTGAAATTTCTGCACATGTAGGGTTTAACTGATAAACCCTAGACCGAGAGCATGAACAAATGAACACTAAAATCTCCATTGACATTAGGACCTGCAAAATACCTTTCTGGAAAGCTCTTGAGAAACTCGGATTGAATCTTCCATCAAATCCACTACTCTCACACTCATCCTTTGTCATCATGCCAACAAACTACTTTGCCTCAGTTTCCCTTTTGACATCAATGACAACATTATGTGATTTTGCACAGGATCAACACACTTCTCCTCTAATCCCCTTTTGACATCAATGAAAACATATTCCAACAATCTCCCCCTTTTTCATTGATGGAAAAACTTAAATGTTGAATGATACCAATTAACCAATTCAACATTTTTATCAGTATCATCTTTACTTTCCACTTCTATTGTTGCTTCCACCAATTCTCCTCTTTGAGCATTTGCATTACTTTCTCCCCCTTTGACATCAATGGAAAATGGATCACTCCTCCTGAAATCATTCTCCCCCTTTCAAAATCAATGCAAAGGGTCTAGTTGTACTCTAATATGCTCCTTGGACAATCCTTCTCCTTTGCTCATCCTTATGAGCATCTTCACAACTTTCTCTCTTATGTTGTACTTTGAGCATTGCTCACTTCTTCTCCCCCATGCTCAATTATTTTGAGCACTTTCTTATCCTTTCTCCTTTTCTTTATCTACTATTGCAGCCTTCACTTCTTAGCAATACCAAAGGGACTTAGCTCCCCCCTTTGACTAATACCAATTGAAGACAAATTTTTGCTCTCATGCCAATTGCTGCATTCAACCTTTTTACTGCAATGGAAAAACCATATGATTCAACTCCTCTATACCAATTAAAAAAAATATCTAATGCCAGTTGAAGTGCCATTACATGCTCTTCTCCAATTAGGTCTAATACCAATTGTAGATATTCTGATTCATGCTCTGTATCAATTGAATCATATACTTGACACCAATTGGTGATATCATGCCTTGATACTGATTATCATTTTGTTACCAATTGTGAATGTGTTCACTTTATGCTATGTACCAATTGATATCTAGGACTGCACTATATCAATTATAACACTCATTTGATACCAATAGAAGCTCCCCCTTAGACCTTGCTCCATTCTCCACTAGTTTTCATTCTAGGGTCTTTGTACCAACTAACTTGTTCTAAACCAATATGTAATGGTATGATACCAAATTAAAAACAAATATATAGAACAACTACCCCCAAGACATATATCTTCTCCTTGCAGTCAAGGAGCATTTCTCTCAACAAAGCACATACACAACTTTTTCTTCAATAACTGATACCAATTGTTGATATCAATTGTTGCAATTGACTATCCACTATCTATTGATGTTCTTACCCTCTGAGGAGCATTTCAAAGAGCAAGAATGTGACCATAAATCTGCAACCATCAAGTCATTAGAAATTTGTAAAACATGTTTTACCTTACTTGATCTCCTTCTTCATTTCCAAGGATGGATGGAATATCAATTTAGCTCCCCCTGGACTCATTCCCTATCACTACAACGTAGTGGTGTGAGGCAGAAGTAGCCATATGGAGTACTTCCTGCTAGTCTTTCTCTCTCCAGACCATCTTGTGCACCTTCTTTGATACATCAACCTTCTTTTCAACAACATGTGAACCATTGTTCACTTTGGAAGATGTATCTTTCCTTGTATTCTTCCTCTTGCTCTATATTTCTGGTCTTACAAGATCTAATCTGTATTCTTTAGCTATGTGACCAAATTTTTCACACTTGTAGCATACTACATACATATTTCTTATAGGAGCAAATGAATTTCTATTTACATATTTTGTGTTCCTTTTAGGTGTAGCTCTAAATACACATGCTTTATGACCAAATTGATTACATGAATAACAATAGCCATAAAAACATGAGGAACAATTTGTCATACCATTTCTTTTCTTATGATGTAGTGATCTTCTCTACATTGGATTCTTCATATATCTCTTTCTTGTGAATCCATCTCTAACAACACCTTGTGTATGTTGCTTTCTCTTCAATTGTTCAGGAACTAGACTCTTCATTTTCTTATATGTTGTGGGCCTCTTCTTCTGAAAAATGGCAATTGGATAATTGCTCTTCCTCTTATCTGCAATAGGCCTCTTTTCTTCATCAACTTTCTTCTTATAAGCAATCGCAGGATTCTTTCCTTCTTTAGCTTTCTTCACCTCAACAGTGCCTTTATCTGGTTTTCCATTTCTAGAGGCATTTTCCTTGGTACAACTTGTACAGACATTATCTTCCTTTGTGTAACATCCTTCTTCTACTCTAATTCTTTCAAATACTCTTGCAGAAGTAGAAGAGATCTCTCCTTTCTCACAACCAAGGTCAATCTTTACTCTTGGTCTTGATTTTTTTCTTGATGGATCGTGTGATCTGATCAACTCATTTAACATCTTAGAGCCACCTTTCAACTTCAAGCCTTTATCAACCTACTCCTTGGCTTCCTCTAACTCCTTTCTTAGTGCAACTATCTCTACTTCCAGCTTCATGCACTCATCTCATTTAGACTGCAGTTTAACTTGGACTACATCTTTTTCTCTTCTTTCTTCTTCCACCTTAGTCTTCAAGTTGATCACCATCTGATTAGATTCTTCATGACTTTTGGTTAGCTTATCAATCTCTTCTTGTGCATGCAACTTTTTTACTTCATTTTCTTTTCTCAATCTTCTAATCTCATCCTGAGCACAGATGAGTTTACCTTCAAGGTCCACTTCTTCTTCTTTACCAGAGGTTTCAATTTCTTCATCTTTGTCAAACCTATCAACCTCTTCATCAGAGGTTGTTCCAAATGGGTCACACCCATAGAAACTTCCATGTTCACCATCTGATCTACCACTAACATTAGATGACACTTTTTCTTCACTTGAGTTCAGATCCTTCTTCTCATTCTCCTTACTGTCCTCTTCTTTCTTAGGATTATGCTTTTTACTATGAAAGCATTTAGCAACTATAGGACTTATTCTACCAAACTTAAAACTTTTATTGGATAGCATACCTCTGTATTTTCTATAGCCTCTTCTCAATCTCCTAGTGTAATCAGCTTCAACTTCATCAGACTCCTCATATTTGGAAGTAAATGCTTCTTCCTCATCACCTCTAGCTACGCATTCTCTCGTAGATGTATCTACGGTCTTCTTGTCCTCATTTAGACATTTGTAGACTCTCTTCCATATTTGTAAATCTTGGCCTGTGATAAACTCTCATCATATCCTTACATCCTTTTCAACTTATTCCACACTTCATGTGTTTTTTGACAATGCATGACTTTGACCAACATGGAACTTGATAGTCCATGAAGAAGTATATCTCTTGCTATAGCATTATCCTCATATGCCTTCTTTTTGGCTTCAGTTATTGGAGGTGTAGAAGACATTGTATAAACCATTTACAACTGACCTCCAAACATCACATCCTATGGATCCCAAATATCCTTCCATCAGTGAGCTCCAAAAAATATATCTTGATCCATCAAAGATAGGTCCATCATATGCAAGTAAAATTTTCTAACTAACCATTGTATTCACCTTATCCAAGACCTGTAATGAATTGATTAAGGTTCTCCTAGGGAACCTAGGGCTCTGCTACCAATTGTTAAAACAAAATGATCTACTAAGAGGGGGGTGAATTAGTAGATGCCAAAACTTTAGCCCTTAAAACTTTATGCAATTTACTTCCTTAACTCCAAATACCTTGTGCAAATTTCTTCCTCTAACTCTTAATGTGTAGATACTAGCATGCAAAGACATAAATATGCACACACACAAAATCATCACATAACACAATGTATACATGGAAAACCCAAGATGGGAAAAACCACGGTGAGAAATGTTGCTTGAGTCTACTGCTCAAATCTAACCTCACAAAAGAAATATTTGTTACAATGTTTAGGGCTACAACCCAAGGATGCTTCAACACCCTGCTTTAGGAGCTATGAATCCAAGGAAGCAACAACTCCCTACTTTATAAGCTATAACTTCAAGGATTCTACAACACCCTGGTTTAGGAGCTACAACTCCAAGGATACTACAATCCCCTAACCTGAGCTACAACCCAGTACAATGAGGCTACAACCTCTTACTACAACAAAAGTTCATATATGCATAGATTGGTTCTACAAAACCTGAGAGGGATCAATACATACAATAGATTGTTGCACTTACTGTAACTTACTTTATTCTACTGAAGTTGCACTCTCAGCAACACACCCCTACTCTGCACTCTCCTCTATACATAGAACAATCAATGTTCTATCTTGTTGCACTATACCTCTTCACCATGAATGCAAACACCTAGAGGATGTTTTTTGTTACAGTCGAGGATCTCCTTGCATGTGCATTCTCTATTTGCTATGCTGCTCTCTTTCTTGCGGACTTACTACATCACTTCACTCTCTCTATCTATGTAGCATACTTGGAAAGATGTAACTTTGTTCAGTACACAATACAACTGCAAGCTATTCTCTCAATTCACACACATCATGCAAACTTCTCTCTTTGACAATATTTGATTATCTTCTTTTTCACTGACCTGCAATCTCTACCTCAAGATTCTCTCAACCGTCTAGATCAATTCATGCATCATATTAGGGTTTCCCTTCCTTACAAACTTCACTAGCAAGCTGTCAGTGCATCGAGCCACACACACAATGTACAGAGTCATTGAATTTTCTAAACAAAATGGCCTACAAAACCCTAAACCTAGAATACATTAAATGCATTCTCTCAACAATAGGATTTGATTCTGATCTTGATCACCTATTAGGGTTTTTCAAAAGCCTTCATTACACAACCTCTGCATCGAGCCTCACAACATTTAATTTGGATATAGAGAATTTTCCAGAATTAGCTCACTGTCAATCCCTAGAATCTGATATGCATTGAATGTATTCTCTAATCAATATGATCAAATTTGATCTGGATCACATCTACAGTCTATTCTACTACCTTGAAGTTCAAATGTTCATTTTCATTGGTTGCTAGGTGTAGTTGGACCAATTAATTCCTTCTCCTATATTAGTTACCAATCAAAACCCTCGTTCACACTGACCAGACCATTGTAGATTCCTATCTTTGAATTTTTTCCATTGATCTTCTCTCTCACACCAAGTTCTTATGATCCTCTACTCATCTTCATGCCTTTAAAACATAGTCATTCGATCAGCTTCAATTAGAGTGTCACCATGCCTTTAAACCCTCACAATTAGATAAGTGGTCATTCAAATCACCATTTTCGATCTTAGGAGTATTCATCATGTCACACATCCATCAGATATTTTTCACTCGATCTCAACCATCAATCACATAACCATTGCGATCACATAGTGCATCACAATAACTTTAAATTGTGACCGTCAAATCAACCTTCTTCAAATCCTTCAATCTTGACCATTGGATGAACGGTCCTTTAAATCTCCACTACAAATCTCCTTCATACACCACTTTCCAAACATGGGGTCCACCAAGACACACATCTAAAGTTTTCTATCCCACGAGCTCCGACATCAGGCCCACACAAACCTTGCGGGGTTTGCAGGTTGTTGCCATTTTTCATCCACATCACCACCATGCAACTCACAACAACGATGTGAGTTGGTATATCGAGCAATCACTCTCTACCACTTGTCAGCCTATACGTCATCATCCACTATCATCACCTTTGCTTCTTCTTTTCGGGTCTCACCATCTTCATCAATGGTCAATATCCATCCACTGTGGATATTATAATCTCCACCACTCTCTGTTGACCCCATGGGACTTATCCGAGATCCACCAAAAACCCAGCAAAACTGATAGGTTCTGTCAAAACTTCTTCATTGCAACCATTGATCATACACCATTACTAACATCCTTGATGCAATCATTTGTTTCCACCTATCATTGTGACATCACCTTCCACTAACTACGTTTGTTTCCTCTATAGGTCCCACCAGACTCTATGAGCACCATCGATCTTCAACATCCAATCACCATTGTTCCCCGCTATCCCCGCGGGTCTTAATTGGGCCCCACTGAAATCTTAGTAGGGTATGTGAGCTAATGCCACGTATACACCTTTTGATGTCACCAAATGTCACTTTCCACTAACTCTGTTTACTTCACCTTTCCTTGCTAAGAGGTAAGTTAGACATGTTCCTGAAAACATCGCCAACCTTAGAGCGCAATCTCCTGAGTTAGACCACATTCCAAAAACACAGCCAGAGCTATACTTAGTCAAAAGCCTTGAAGTGGTAAGTTAGAGAAACTTAGAACAACACTGCCCAAGATATGACTTAGCTGAATTTTTCTTTTATTTTGGCACTCAATGGACTATCGAGGGGAACGAAAAAACTGTCCCACTAAAGCACAAATGTCTCTCTGATGAGACATGTAGACACTGCCAACCTAGGAAATGGGGCTGGTCACATCACAGAATGAATGACACAAGTTGTTACTTATGTGACCTGTAACCTGTAACACCAAGTCACTGATGAAATAGAACTTTTTAAAATTTTGTGACTGAAAATTTTGCACATGTAGGGTTTAACTGATAAACCCTAAATTGAGAGCATGAACAAATGAATGCTGACATCCCCATTGACATCAAGACCTACAAAATACCTTTCTGGAAAGCTCTCGAGAAACCCAGATCAAATCTTCCATCAAATCCACTACTCTCACACTCATCCTTTGTCATCATGCCAACAAACTCCTTTGCCTGATTTTCCCTTTTGACATCAATGACAACATTATGTGCTTTTGCACAGGATCAACACACTTCTCCTTTGATCCCCTTTTTACATCAATGACAACATATTCCAACACACTCTTCTTGGCCCATATCTTACTTCCCTTATTTTCTTTGGCTTTGGCCTCACCCACTTTACTCTCTTCTTTTAAACACTTATTATTTGTATTTTTCTCTTTGATAAACATGTTGCCTACCTTACCTTGATTAGCATTAACAACCATGTTTCTTAGATGGTAAGTATTTCTTGATTTTGCAACTAGTGCAGTTGTCATTCTTTCAATTTTTTCATTTGATGGTCTTCTCAGACATATATCAAGCTCGTTTGTTTCCACATTACGAAAATTATAGTCCCTTTCACTCTCTTCATCAAAGAACACATGTTGATGGTATGCACTTTCCATTTTTCTTTGACTATCAAGATCAACCTCATGAGATTCTTCAGAAGAAGAACATTCTTCATCTACAAAGTTAGATCTATTCATAAGAACATTTATCTCCTCATTATGATCATGAGATGAGCTATAATCAATAGATATAATTTTCTCCTCCTCTAAGGATGTTGCAAAAACAAATTGGTGAGGAGAATGTGGCAATTGAAAGGCCACACACCATGGAGTTTCATGAGCAAAATTAGTAGAATGTTTTTGCAATGGATCAAGTGGAACTTGACCTTGTGCATTTTTTTTTTTGTTATGAATTGGCTTTCCATTATGCCAGTTTGTATTATAAGGGAAATCTTGTAATATTGGGGGGCTTTCATTTCCAAATTCTTTTTCATTTTTTACAATGTTATATTTTATATCCTTCAAGGTGCTCGTCACCTTGTCCCATTTGTCATCAGATGTAGAAGCCTTCTCTTGCTTATCTTTAGGGTTCTTCAAAATTTGCACATCCTCTCTTCTTCCAACCTTTCTAGATGCTCTTCGGTTACTCTTTATATGCAATACAATTTTGAAATCATCCCTCAAATTTTGAGGGTCCTTATCCCTTAAATGATAACTTATCTTTGAGTCAAAGGCATTACAATAAGTAACTAAACATACCTGATCATTTGGCCTCAAATCAACAAGTAATCTATACATTTCTTTCTAAAATATGGTGTTGAAATTAGACACCATTTCATTTGATCCTTTAGCAATATTTTTGAACTCATTAAGCATAAATCCAAGATCATTCTTGTCACCATATTGTTCTTTGAAGAACCATTTGAACTCTTCCCATGATTCAATACTAGCCTCTGGAAGGCCTTTGTACCAATCTTTTAAATCCTCAACTAATGATTGCATAAACAATTTCATTACCACGTCTTCATGCTCAACTTCATAATCATCAAGTAGATTTAAGAAAGTCCTCAAATGATCTTCACTAGACATTGCATTATTTCCAATGAATTTATTCAATACAACTTTGATATCATTGGATATGGGATTTGGGAAACCAGGGATCCCATCAAAACACAACTATCTATATCTCTCTAATTGCAAAGGTCTCCTATAAAATTGGTTTTCTCTGTTTTCAATGTGCCTTTTACTTCTACCCCCTCCCATATTTTGGTTCACATTCTTGTCACTAGACTGGTTGTAAGTATGCTCATTTTTATTTGCATTGAGAGGTTGAGAAATAGGGATGGATTGACCTATATGAGATGAAGTACTAATCTCAATTGTACGCATAGGTTGTGATGAGGAATATGGGAGATCTTGAGAACTTGATGCTATATAATTTCCACCAAGGCACATGAAGATTTTAAGAAGTCAATCTTCTTCTGCATCTCAACATTATCTGTCAATATTTGCATTCTCTCCAATTCCTTTCTTTGTTCCTCATATTCCTTTCTCAAATTAGATTACATTGCTTTTGATTTATCAGGCACAAGAGCCTTCTGAGATGAGGCACCTTCACTAATGACCAATTTTTTCATGGGCTATTTCCCTTTGTCAATAGGTTGGTTTTGGACATTTGATGTGTTATGTGGAGCAATAGTACTTGTAATAGTGGAGCTAGTCCAGGTAGTGGTATTTGTATTCTTTATGGGGTCATGTTGATTTTTCCTATCAAGGATTTTAGAAATGACAAGGCCTGTGGTAGCAGTGGAAATTGATTCAGGCTCTTCTTGGTTCTTGAGTTTCATTTTCTCCACTCTTCTTTTCAACATATCTCTTTCATAGATAGCATTTCTAATCTTCTCCTCCTTCTCCTTTTCCCTTTTCTTCCTTATCTCATCCTATATTTGAGCCTCCTTTTGGAGAGAATTAATTTCACCAAAAAAATCATCGAGATTTGGAATGGTAATGTCAGAATCTAAAGTATCTGACAAATCTATATGATTTTGAGTATTTTTAGTGGAACCAGTTAACAGATTAGGTGGTAAGGGATAATAACCATTTGAAGTGGGAGGAAAAAGACCACCACCTCTAGCATTTATAGAAGCAACATTACGCTAAATACTTCTACTCCTACTCCATTCCCTAGGCTTAGATTTATGTATACTTACAACTGATTTGTTTGTTACATCTTCCTCATCTTCATAATCTAGGCCTAGCAATTTTTTTTGGCTCTCATGACTACTATGATTACTGATACAAGAATGACAAGGTTCAAGAACAAGATGTGGGGTAGACTTACTTGAATTGGTGTCCTTTTGGTTTCATGATTTTCTTGGAGTCTTCTGATGTTCACCTTCCAGCTTTTCATCAGGGTGCTTCTTCATATGAGCTCTAGTCTGCCTCATTATTCTCTGCAAGTTCTCTTTTTTTCTTCTCAATTTCTTTGATTACTTCAATGCATTGGCACAAATATTCAATGTTTCCACCCAAACTAATGGGAATTGTAGAAATATTTATGAATCTCAAACAAATTTGAAGAAATTTGTAAGCATAGAGACTCTTTAAATGGATCTTTAACAATTTAAGTGAAAATTTGACAAAGAAATGCAAAGATGGCTTGGATATCTAGAAAACCAACTTCAATTTGATGAATGGAAGGACAATTCAATGTATTCTCTCATGGATGAACACATATTTGTAAAATTTATGCTTCTGACTTTAAAATTTGATCTCAAACTAGATACTTTACACAAGTTTTCCCCAATAGAGTCACCAATCTGTTGGTGTTATTTAAATACAAAACTAACCTCACAAATAGCCTATGAATTTTTTGTTGGACTTTCCGTTGCACCAAAAGATCAACCTGTCAATGCCTGATGTAATACCCCCATGTTGTTGATACTCTTTGATACTCTTATGTGTTGGTTTGATATTGGTTTGTGATGGTGATTAGTTCACCGACTTGGTTGTGTGTGGATTCATAGTTTAGTTGGTTGCTGCACTTCACATTATTATGATGATTTATGATACTTTATGTGGTGGTTAGATTATTTGATTATGCTATGGTTTTTCTTTAATATTATATATGTCGATGTTGTGATTCTATGATGCTATGTTTTCTGATGTGGTTGTTAGTGAGTCTTGGTGAAAGGACGGAGTAGCATCACTCGCTTGCGAGCAACCTGCTACCCCGCAATTTCCTTTCACGGTGTGTCTGTAATGGAGATTTACATGTTACTTGACGTTTATTTGTATGCAGGAAGTGCAGGAATAAAGTCTTGATTCCACCTGTTTTGATAGGACAAGGCGAGCATTAAATTAACCCAACGGGTACAATGTTGAAAAAGGGAGTTGATAAGTAAGTGTCCCCATCCCAAGTCCATCATCCCGTTGTGAGTTTTTTTGTGTCATGATTTAGGTTTTGTCCTTGTCTTTGTATTGTTTGATTGTTGATTATTTATTTTATTTATGGTTAGTGGTTATTTAATTAATCTTTATTTTATAAGATTAATTAATGTTGTTTTGTTGCTTTGATTAATTGTAAGTTAGTAAAATGTTGAATTTTAAATATATTGTAAATTAAAAAGTTATTTAATTAATTAAAAGTGTAAGTAATTAATTTAAATAAATAATGATGATGATAATTATATATTATCTTTTTCCTGATATTAAATTAGAAAATCAGAAGAGAATATCTTGTGAGGATAATATCATGAGAAAATAATTAATTTTTAATTAAAATTGTGAGATAAGTGTGAGCTTTTAAAAGCAAGAAAAGAAGCAATGAATGTTGAGTATTTTTGAGGAAAAAGATGAAGAGCTTTATTTATTATTATTTATTTTTATTGTGAAGGGATTTTCTGGTTTGGTTGGAAAAAGAAAAGAAAAATAAGTTTTTTTTGTGCTTCTTGGTAAAAATTGTTCTGTAAGAAAAGAAGAGGAGGTTTGGTTCAGAAGGGAGCTGAAGGCAGGAAATTGAGAAGAAGCTGCAGAGGGGATTCTACTTGCAAAGAGGAAAAAAGCTATTGTGTTTGGATTCTACATCGAACGAAGGACTCCAGGTTCCCTAAAACTTATTGTTTTCTTCTTTTTGATTCTGTAAACAAAATCTTGTCTGCCATGTTTGAAAATTAAATACTATGTTTTGAAAGAGGTGTTCTATGATTGAAAATTTGTGTTGTTAAACCTTTGAGTTTCTCTATTGAAAACTATAGTTAAACCTTTCGAATTTCTTCAATAAAATTGGTTGAGAAATTATTGTTTGGAAAGAAAATCATTTTTGTTAATTTGTTGAATTTGCATGCCCAGATGTTTATTGGGTTTGATAAAAAAAAATTATTATTAAATTATTTATTTTGAATCTCTTGATGAATATATATATATATATATATATATATATATATATATTATATATAATGTTCTTTTTTAATTTTTTTTATATAAATCAATATATGATTCGGATTTCGAAGTTGTTATATAGAATAAAATATGTTTTTTTTAAAATGCGTTTTTTTGAATTTTGTGTTTTCTTTTTGTCTGAAAATGAAATTTAAAAAATATATATATAAAAAATTTATATGTGAAGAGGGGGGGGGGGGAGTGGTCGGCGGTGGTCGTACCACCCCTGACCCCCCCACGGTGGGCACTGCGCGCAGTCCACACAGACTGCGCACAGCAGTCGCAGACTGTTGTACACAGTCTGGTGGGGATTGCAGCCTCCCATAGGGAGGTATGCAGTACCACCCAATGTACATTGTTCTTTTTTTTTAAAAGAAAATTTGTGTGCTTTAAAAAGACACGATTTGAAAGCTGCGTTTTATGATTTCTTTTATTTCCTTATATATTAAATAAATATATATATATATATATTAATATATATATGTATATTTATATATGTATATATATTAATATATATATGTATATATATATGTGTGTGTATATATATGTGTATATATACTGTAGTAAAATACAGTAAGGAATATGGGTGATTTTATAATGTGTTTTATAGGCATAAATTTTAATATATGTTATATTTTTATATATACATATATATGTATATATGTATATATGTGCAAAGAGCGTATATATGTATATATATTTATATATATATATAAAGAATTTTATATGTTGTGTTTTTTATTTAATGAGATAATTTTACAAGTTGTAATATTATAGTTTAATTGAGAAAATTGGGAATAAGCTATGTGATTATAATTAAATTGATTATTCTCAAGTAAGTGATTTATTTAATTGGTGAAATTTATTGTGTATTGAAATGTGTATTATGGCGTTGTTTTATGAAATTGTTTACTCTCGAAATTATTCGTTTAAGCAATTGAGGTTTTCTCTTATTTGGGTTTATGTCTTGCGGGAAAACCCTAGAGTTAGTTTATCCTAATATAGGAACTTAAGTTGTTGATTAGGAACTTCCAGAGGTGGGGATATTGATGTTATATTTGATCTTGTAATTTGATATTTGGCCTATGTTTTGACTATGGTTGTGATTTGAGTTACACATGGATTGTACCATTTATGGGTGTGTTTCATATGATTTTGGCGAGATGGTTTGCCTCGTAGATGTTCCATTTGTTGGTTTAGTATTTCTTGTTGGTACAATCCTTTTGTGTTGGATATTTTATGTTTGGGTGTCTAGAGAGAGTGGCTCTAAGTGGGGGCCGACGCACAAAGGGGCTGTCAGGGTAACCTAGGTAGAGTTAGAGTAATCAGTGATAACCTAAGTAATTAATTAGGGGGTGGGTAGTTAAACAATAATCAAGATAAATATGGATGCCTCGTCTGCCTGTTAGTGCTACCATAGGCTAAAGGTGGGCCGAGAAGTCCATGGTTGGCAAGATCGTTGCCTCATCTTCACGAGGGGTTAACGATTCCGCATGAGTAACCCTATGGAGTGGCACCTTGAGATAGGCTATCAGGAGAACCATAGATGGAGGCGGCACCTTGAACTAGGTTGTCTAGATAATCCATGTATAGATGGAGGTGGCACCTTGTGATAGGTTGTCTAGATAATCCATGTGAAGCCATGTGATGACATTCTTCTCTAGCATTCCATTTGAGTTGTTATATTGAAGTCCTCTGTAAGTGGTCTATTGTTTTGTCTTTTGGTGATTTATCGTTGTAAATTTTGTGAGTGGTCTTTTGATATTATGTTATCTTGTCTGGAGTTAGTCTTGTGTTACTATTAGATGTGCTTGGTCGAGGATCCTTCCTTGTTTACTCTCAGCACGGGGGTGGTTGGGTGGAACGTACTCCGCACCCCGTTGGGTTCCCTATGATGCAGTTGTACCATTCAGAGCAGAGTTTTGCAAATGTAGTTGATCCATTGTTCTTATGTACCAGATGTATATTTATACTTCAAATGTATATTTATACTTCAGATGTAATTTATATATTGATGTATTGACTCCCATGTGTGTTGGGAAGTTTTATGATGTAATTGTATATGCGATTATTGAGATGTATTTTCTTACGGATGTATTGTACTATCACACCATGTGATTCATTCTTGTACTACCATTTGTAAACTTTGTTAAGTTGTGTTGTATCTGTGGAAATATATATACTTTATATCCTTATGATTTATTTATTGTCATATGAATGTATGGTTTTATTTGGTATATTCACATATTTCTTGATATCGTAAATGAATGTTTTATTGATGTCATGAATGAATGGATTGATGTTATTGGTTTTTTAATGTTTAATCTATTATCTTTGTTATGGGTTATTTTAGTAATGTCACCCTGTGTACCCCAAGGGATTTAGTTTTGCAACTTAGAACATTTTTATGTTGGAATACTTAAGTATAATTCTTATGTTCTTAAAAAAAAAAAAATTGTTGCATTTTTAGTTGTTCCTTTGGGGTTTGCGCGACGAGGCATTACACCCGATACAAACTTCGATTAAGAACCACAGGAGGCGGTTAGACCATGTCACAAACCCAAGCATTAGTGCTACAAGGAAGATCAAGGGTCACACCTTGCAACAATCCCCCCCCCAACACAAGCGTGGGGTTTGAACCTGTGACCAGCTCTGATACCAATTGTTGGAATTGTCATTGCACCAAAAGATCGACCTATCAATGCCTGATACAAGCTTCGATTAAGAACCACAGGAGGTGGTTAGACCATATCACAAACCCATTAGTGTTGCAAGGAAGACCAAGGGTCATACCTTGCAACAATTTCCATCTTCCAATGGTTAGCTACTTGGAGGGATTGGCCAACGAATGAGTGAAAGCTAAAATAAATTTCCTCCTACACTTTGGGCTTTGCAAGACCTGGCAGGGTGATCCCACACAATATAATTAAGATCATCTATGCCAATTAATCTCATAAATTGTAAATAACATATTTGTTCCCATAATCACAACTTGACATTAAGAACTTAAAAGACTTGGAAGATCTTTAAGAATTTAATATTTAAAGCAAGGGAATGCAAGTTTAACCATGAAACTTATAGAAATAAAACCTCAACTGAAATAGGAAATTGATAATTTTTCTTTAACTGTTAATGATCATAGAACTTGTAAATTTAGACACAAATTCATAACCAGTTCCTTATCTCAGGGCATGGAGTTAGACTTACTGCAAACTACGATGCATGACAATATTTAATCCTAACATTTAAATCTACTACAATAATGCATTACAATATTAACACTTAACGTTCTAAGACCAAAACTACTTATCAAATCCAAACATTAATTGAACAGATCTATGCTTGTGTTAAGGTAATTTAACTAATTCTTTGAATCAGAGCCTTAATAAATAAAACACACCATTAGAAATACAATGGAGACTAGATGAAAGATCTTTGATTGTATCCATTGAAAACTTGTGAAAATAATGCATAGGAGAGAAGTGGCTTCAAAACTTTGCCTTTCTATTCAAAATATGCTATTACTGTCATACAACATTAAAGCTTGCAAAATTACAAACTTTATAACCTAAAACAAGATTCAAAATTAATGCTATGTTCTTGCATCACAAATTCCCTCAGAGATCAATCAACAACCTTGTCAACGGCCTTGAATTCCCTTTTATAAAAACAAGGGAGCAAAACAAGTTTCAGTCCAATTGACAATTGTCATGTATTCATTTGATAATTTCAATTATATTCCAAAATAAAGTTACATTTTCATTTTGTGGGGGGAATATCCAAATGAGACAAAAACTATTTTCATTTGTTGATGAAGATATTCCTGCCTTCCAAAAGGCATTCGATCGAAGAAGATAGTTGTTCCACGAACAAGTCTTTCTTTTTTCACTCTTTCCACATGCTTCCAAAATTGTAGAACATAAAACATAAAAGGGGAAAAGAAAAATAAATACTTCCACATCATCATATCACAACAATCATTTTCCAACTGAGAAGGAGACAATTTTTAAACATTGATACAATATAGGCTTAATCTATAAACTTTTCAAGCCATGCATTATACTCCTCCTCACTTGGCCATTGGACCTCAAATAGTTTCTACACCTTAGTTTTGTGTGTGTTATACCTTGCATCCATGATGGCCCTAGCTTCCTTGATAAAGACATCCAAATTTATCTCCATCTTAAATAACTCATCCAAAGAACTATTTAACTAAGAAAACTCTACTCTTCCATCTTTGTATATAAATGCTGACATTGATGGGACAATTTTCCCAAATTCATCCTTCCATTTAGTGAACTCTTTTACTTCTCCTACATCATTTAGAATCTTGGGCATATTATTTTCCTCCATATCTTTGAACAATTTCAGCTTGCCCTTGAACTATAAATCAAGCTTTCTTTGGAAAGTAGAAATTTCCCCAAGCAATCCAATTGCTTTGATCAATTATGGAACATTAGTGGAAACTTTTGGATCACCTTCCATAGTTGTCTCCATTTCCTTTAATTTATTTTCTCTTGTGATCCACTTAATCCAAGTAGTCTGAAAGGCTTGTTGAACCTATGAATGCTTCCTATAAGCTTCATGAATTTTTTTGTAAACATTCCAAACATTGTCCAATTTATGCAAAATACATGAAATTTTGTGACCCAAAGTATCGTCTATAACATTTTTCACAACCTTCTTAGCTTCCTCCTTAGCTTTAGCTTCATTTTCTTTAGCCATTTTCAGCTCTCTTCAAACTTTGAATTCTCAGAGATAATGTTTCTTTATCCTGTGTAGAGAGCTCTTGTGTGGAAGTAGAAGGTGGAAAGGCCTTTTTATTGATTTCCCTTGATCTACAGAAATTTCCCTTAACTTATTGTATTCATCCAACAATATATTATGCTCCAACAACTTATCATACCTCTCCTGTGTTATTCTCCATAGTATCAGTACTTAGCATAGTTGCATGCACATGGAGCTTTGCTACTTGTTTTGGTGTAATCTCTGAATTTCTCTTGATGTAAGACCCCATCCCTTGTGGCCTTATTGATCCTATTAGTCATCGATGGTTCATGTCCTATATTTTATGTTCTTTTATATACATCACGTGGCTTATATTTTTATTGTTAACTAACTAGTGGTTTTTGTGATTTCATGTGATAGCTAGATGAGTTATATTCCTTATCTACGTAAGTATGCAATGATCAAGATGTTTCGTTATTGGTAATATCATTATATATTATTAAATGGATTTCATCATGTTAGGTGATTTTATATTGTGGGTGTAAGTGCGAATATAAAGATAATGATTGATATTCAATATTTGGTTGTAGTAGTATTTATTATAGGTTAAATAGATTAGTGATAGGTGGTAATATTTTTTTATTAAATAACATGATCAATTATTTCTTGACTCTAAAAGGTATTATGCAAGTAGGAAGAGTTAAATTATATGTTACTTATGTAGATTTAATTCCTTAGTCGATTATTATTAGAAGATTATTTTTCATATACTATTTGTTTCAATTATTATTGATTATGAGAAATACTGACACATTTTTCTAGTTGATTAAACAAGTTAAAATTGGCCAATGTTTATGAAGGGGTCACATAGCTACTTCTCTTATGTTATTCTTGTGAATTCCTAGTCTTGTCTAGATATGTGTTTTAACCTTGTTTTTTAAGGATTGTGCATGTGTGAAAGGTTGTTTTATTAGACCTTTAAGTCACCTTTTAAATGTGATTACTTATTGTATGTTTTGAGAAGTCTTTATGTGGTATCAAGTGTATAAAAAAATTCCTAGGTAGTAGTTCAATGGGTTAGGGGTATTTTTATTCCATAAAACCCCTTAAATAAAGTCTAAACCCCACTTTAATTGCCCACTTATGAAAAGTGGCGAAATTTTGAGTTGGTTGGGTGGTTGGGAAGTTATGGGGAGTTGGTTTCCTTTTTCCCTTCTATATATTCCTTCTCTTTGAAAGGAGAAGGGGCTTCTCTCTTTTTCCTTGGCTTCTCTCTTTTGCCTTGGCTTCTCTCTTTTGCTTGGCATCTTTGTTTTTGCTTTGGTTATGTTTCTATCCTTGGGATGCTTTATCCTTTTGGGAAGGAGAATCCTTGGTCGAGATAGAGGAGAGGATGGGAGAGGAAGAATGGAAGAATAGGGATTGAAGGAGAGGCTATCACCTTTTGGAATTGCACTTAGTTTGGTAAGGTCTACCCCTTTTGTAGATCTTTGTTTAAGATGCATGAAATATTGTTTATGTTTTGAAATTTATGTGCAACTTATTTCCAGATCCATTTGAGGTATTTTTTGAAACTGTGTTTAGTTTTTCCTTGTTTGAGTTTCACCATGTTTGAGTTTCTCTTAATATGTACAACTATTTAAGGGTTAGGGTGATGAATTATAGTATGTGTGTATTCATTGTCGATAGTATGTTGTGTAATTTGTTTAAGGAACCCTTGTGAATAGTGATGGTGTGTGTAATGGAAAGCTATGTGACCCTTAGAGCTCGGGGGTGGATTGATTTTCAATCCTATGGTTGGGAGGAAAGCCCATTAGCAAAGATTATTTTTCTTTGATCTTTGTCTTTCAAGTACATGTATTGAATAAGAATATTATCTTGAGACTTTCAACCTATGGATTTCAAGGGAGAAACATGTTGGTCTTGTGGGGGTTTACAAAGTTATTAAGAACCTATATATGCATTGTAATTTAGAGTTTAATTGTGGTAGAAGGAGTTATACTTGATAAAAATTAATAAGAAGAATAAAGGTTAGTTGTTGTTATATTGGAGGATTTTGGAATTCAAGGGATAACATTAATTTAGAAAGAACCAAGTTTTAATGAAATATTTTGTGTATAGGGTGTTGTTGTGTAAATGTTTAATACATACACTTTCCAACAATGTTTAATTTTATTTAAATAAATTTTATAATGTATATTCTAGGGTGTTTATGTTATATAAAAATAATCAATAATAAGTTTAGAAAATATATATATATCAAATACTAATCCTAACCCACTTGATTGATCAATTGTTTAGGATTACAACATTGATGCCCCTATGCCAAATAATAAACTGATTCAAAGTAGTTTCATAAATTTGATCATAAAAATTGATCCACATGATATTGAAAGATGAAATTTAATGGGTTTTTCAATTATTAATCTCAGGAAAACATATTAAAAAATTGTATTAACCTAGATCACCAATTAGGATTTATTAAGAAAATATTGACATCCTTATTCACAATAAAAATCTATCATAAAATAGTCTTACATATTTGATCACATAGAACGGGATAGAAAGAGTTAGATGATAAAATGTAAAGGGTTTCTGAAAATAAAACTTTTGTAGAACATATCCAAAAATCAAAGAACCCCAATGAGATATGGCGAGGAGTGAGGCATCTACAGGTCTGAAGTGCGAAGGCAGAGAAAGTTGGGCGGACGAAGTGATTCAGGAAAAGCCAGAGAAAGCAGCATTGCAGAATGATAACCACACTCCACAATGGGTGTTCGTCAATGGAGAATGGATTGATCATTGTCACCCGCTACACCATAAACAGACATGCGAAGGCCAGGTAGCGCAGGGTCCGGTCTGAATACGACATGATTCTCCTTCAGACGACACAAGAGAAGATTGGTGGGGTGATGCAAGAAAGAAGGTCAAGCAACCTAGGTTTTGTAATCATAAAACACAGAATAAATCAGTATGGAGGAAAAAAGAAAGAATTCACAACGAAGATGGGAACGCCGCTGCAAGGAATCAGGATCTAAAGAATGAACGAAACCCTAATTCAACAGAAGAGCAAACAATTCTGTTGATCGATGTATCGCAGGAGATAAAGAATGATGCGGAAATTTTAAATGATTTCGCACTAATATGCCATTTCATTGGAGGTTGTCCCAGTAGGGAAAATATCAGAGATTGGATAAAGAAGGAATGGAGGATAGAAGTATTACTTAGATTTCTGCCAAAAAACTTTTTCGTGGTGGTTTTTGCAGATGAAGAGTCAATGAAAAAAGTAACAGAGGTAGGCGTATGGCATATGGGCATACTTTCGCTCTACATGCAACCCTGGGAGAAAAAATTTGATCCTACCCAGTTCAAGCCGTATGATCAACCGGTCTGGATTCGCCTATACAACCTTCCTTTCAAATATTAGAATGGGGGATGTTTGGAAAAGATAGGAAGATCGCTAGGAACCTTGTTGGACCTTGACATGGACATTATAGATAGCGACTTATATAAATATGCAAGGTTGCAAATCACTGCGATAAACACCATACCTCGGTCTATAAAACTACAGGTGGAAGGGGAAACCTGGACCCAGGTCGTTGAAATAGAAGAGGACAAAAGATTCTTCCTAAAATGTAGTTCAAGGAGGCACAATGAGGAGTCATGCAAACTCGGGCAAGGAGATAGAGATCCCAGGCAAGTGGCAAGTGAGAATAATAGAATGCAATTAGTTCCATATGAGTCAAGTGTGCCGAAACTAGGTTCAGTGGATTCCAAGGAAAATAAATTTGAGGGATTATGCGTGGATCAAGATGGTACTAATGGGATCAAGACACACCAGTCACCAGAAGTAATGGTGAAGTTGGACAATCAAAAAGAAGAATGGAGGGGAAAACACATTCCTTCGTCAGATTCCAAAGCTGAATTAGAACCTAAAGATGAGTTAGACATAATTGATGAAAGAAGCATTACTCAAACTACAATTTTACATTTGGGTATGGGTAAATTCGGCAAACAAAGAAAACCCTAGGATAGAAAATCATTCAAACAATTGAGGGAAGAAGAGGCAACAGTCAGAAATTATCCCAGCATCAAATAATTTTTGAGTACCAAGGGAGGATCGACCTCCCTTGGGAAACAATGAAGCTCACCACCTAGAATGTCAGGGGCCTAATGGCCCCTGACAAAAGATGCCTGATAAGGTGTCAGCTGCATAATTGTGTAAGCGACGTAATTCTCATACAAGAAACCAAATTGTCACAATCAGAGGCTGGAGCATTTTTGAAATACATCAGATCTTGGAACGGCTTCTTTCAAGAATCAGCCGGTGCTTTAGGAGGTCTAGGGTTAATTTGGAAGGAAACTGAGGTTTCGATAAAAATATTGTGTTCACAAGTAAACTGGTTAGCAGTGAAAGTCTTTAGCTTGAGTCTCAACCTCTCATTCATTCTCATCAACATCTACAGCTCTACTGGAACGAAGGAGAAATCCCTTGTTTGGATGGAGGTATCGAGCTTCATTAATGACCACTCATGCTCCAACATGATAGTTGGAGGTGATTTCAATTCAGTTTTAGAAGTTTTAGAAAAAAGTAGTGGGATAAGGTCAGAAACACAAGTAATGTTAGATTTTAGGAAGTTTGTTGCTTGCTCAAAATTGGAAGATTGTCAAACATCGAACGGTGTATTCACTTGGACCAATAGGCGCAAGGACTTCACAACAATATCAAAGCATTTGGATAGATTCATGATATCAGCCAGATGGCGCAATCTTTGTTCAACCATCGAGGCTCGCATTTTTCCAAATTCCATTTCAGATCATTTCCCTATCAAACTAAACCTCTACATAGGTATGGACCGCCCAAAGTCAACATTTAGATTCATGAACATGTGGTGGCGTGATGACAAACTATTGAAGTTGTTGGAAACATGGTGGAAAGAACATCGCATGGGCGGATCGGCTGGTTTTAAAATCGTTAAAAAATTGCAGCATCTGAAACTTAAACTTAAAGCTTGGAACAAGGACAAATTTCTGAATATATTTGCAGAAAAGGCAAGAGTGGATTTAGAATTGCAAGCCTTAAATGAAAAAGTAATCAAAGATGGAATGAGAAATGAGGAATTCATTTAGGAGAAGGATCTGAAGAATGAATTAGTAGAAATACTCAAGAGGGAAGAAATATTCTGGAAGGACAAATCAAAAGAAGTCTGGCTTTTAGATGGTGATTCAAACTCGAAATTTTTTCACGCCTCAGTGTTGGCCCGAAGAGCAGCAAATAAAATCAAGACAATTCACTCGTAGGACGGCTCCTTGAAAAGTGGCACTCTGGACGTAGGGTTAGAGGCAGAGGCGTTCTTTAAAAACTTACTAGGGGAAGACATTGGTACAAACGGTGAGGGGAACATCCTAGATGCAATAGAAAGAAGGGTGGATAATGTTGATAATGCCATGTTAATAGAGCCGATATCAATGGAGGAAGTCAAGGCGGCCTTATTTCAGTTACACCCCGACAAGGCACCTGGGCCAGATGGATTCCTTGCTCGATTTTTCCAAAATTGTTGGGACTTCTTAGGGGCGGACTTGTGGAAAATGATAGAAGACTTCAGGAAGACAGGGAGATTCGTTAGGGACATCAATAATTCAGTCATATCCCTCATTCCCAAAAAAATAGAATGTAGAACCTTTGGAGATTATAGGCCAATTTCCCTCTGCAATACCATTTATAAGGTATTAGCAAAAGTACTAGCAAACAAACTCAAAAAGATTTCAGGAAAGATTATTGCTCCTGAACAAACTGGTTTCATTCCAGGGAGGGAGATATCAGACAGTATTCTTCTCATCAGTGAAGTCGTGCACTCGCTAAAAGTAGAAAAATCTGTGGGAATGGTAATAAAGTTGGATGTCTGCAAAGCATACGACAAAGTCTCATGGGATTTTCTGATTAAATTAATGCAGCGTATGGGCTTCAACAGTCATTGGTGTTTACTTATTAAACAATGTATATCCTCGGTGGGATTTTCTATTTTGATCAACGGTTCAACGCATGGCTTCTTCGGGGTGACCAATGGATTGCGTCAAGGGGACCCTTTATCTCCTTCCTTATTTGTAATAATGGCAGAAGCTCTAAGTTGTGCAATAAAAAGGCACTGCCATCAGCAGGAATGGAGGGGTATTACTACGGCTCCAAATGTCGAGCAAATCACTCACACCCAATTTGTTGATGATACAACCTTGTTTGGTGAGGCTCGTTTGCAAAAAATGAACAAAGAGAAATTGAGAATATACTTCTTCAACACAAAGGTCCATCTACAGAAGGTTATTGCGGTAGTTCTGGGATTCAAAGAAGACAAGCTCCCAGCCAGGTTTCTTGGAGTACAGATTTTCGAAGGGGCCTGTAAATCAAAGCACTAGAACAAAGTTTTGAATAAATGCAAAACTAAGGCGCTATCATGGAAAAACAAATGGCTAACTTTAGCAGGTAGGTTGACTATGACTAAATCAGTGCTCTCGGCAATCCCAATCTTTACACTTGCCTGCTATGAAGCCTCAAAGAAGATAGAAGCGGGTCTAGAGAAGATTCTAAAAATATTTTTATGGGAAGGGTCAAATGAAGCAAAGCGAATCTCACTCATTGGGTGGGACACTGCCTGCAAGCCGAAAATCGAGGGGGGTGCGGGACTAAGGAGCATCGAAAGACAAAACACTGCTTTGGGTGCAAAGCTAGTATGGAAAATGTATAGACATCCGAAGAAACTATGGTGCCGCATAGTGCAAAGTAAATATCTCGACAATGATTCTCCCTCAAGGATCTTAATGGCAGATACAATAAGGGGTGACTCTGCAATCTAGAAATTCATTAACAAGTGTCGTCCATTGATTACAAGTCATATAACCTGGAGAATTGGAAACAGCAAGCTAGCAAGGTTTTGGACTGATTCTTGGAATGGCTACAAGATCTTGGCTGAACAATTTGATTTAGAATTGGAAGTAGGACAATTGGAGAGAGAAGGGGGTACTGAAATTGCCAGGTATTTTAACCCAGCGACATCTTCAGAAGGCGGAAAGGCGAATTGGATTAGTCTGCAACATCTACATCTAGACCAAATTAAACTGAAGGCCATCACAGAAGAACTAAACAATCGGGTAGTCTTGATATCTAGAGAAGATGATTCTATTGTGTGGTGTGGGGAAAAATCAGGAGAATACTCTGCCAAATTGGGATTTCAAATTCAAGTGGAAATTGGTGCAAGAATAGATTGGCTTGCAAAATTATGTTGGGACCAAGTAGTGCTACCCAAAGTTGGGGCATTTCTTTGGGTTGCCTTCCACAAGAGGTGCTTAACAATGGAACGTTTAAAAAGGATGGGAATTGTAGGTCCAACTCGATGCATAATGTGTGAATACAATGAAGAGGACGTTGATCATTTATTCCTTTCATGCCCCACTGCAATGATTTGCTTGGATTAGCTTCATAACTCTTTTTCAATACCAGGCTCGAGATAGGAGAATCTACGTGAATTCCTCAACTTATGGAAGTTGGGTAATAGAAATGGATATCGGCATAGCCTTTGGGTGTTGGCTCCATCATTGGTAATATGGCACATATGGAAAGAAAGGAACAGGATAATTTTTACAGGCGAAGCTCTCGAAAATATTAGGTTAATTGAAAAACTAAAGGTTGCAATTATCGAGGTAGCAAATAATAGGACAAGATTGAAATCCCACTCGAAGTTCACAAAATGGGATGAAGAAATTCAGAAAACATGGGATAGCTTAAGAAACCAAAGAAATGCACGCCCTTAAAAGAAAAGGTTGATAGAAATTCAGTACGTTGGCAGGGGCCCATGGATCTCCCTTGGAAATTGAATTTCGATGGGGCGGTGAAAGGGAATCCCGGGGTTGCGGGGGCCGAGTGCATCATTAGAGATCACATGGGTGAATGTGTCTGGGCTGCCTCCAAAAATTTGGGGGAGAGAACCAATAATGTTGCCGAGTTTGAAGCACTGTTGATGGGAGTTCAATTATGTATCAGTAAGGGAATAACGTCAATCGAAATAGAGGGAGACTCAATGATTTGCATCCAAGTAATTATAAATGGCAGATCCCCTAGCTAGAATCTTGATGCCTGGGTTGGTCAATTCAAGGAACAAATAGGGAAATTGGAAAATTTTAAACTCGGGCACGCCTTTAGGGAAGCAAACAAAGTTTTTGATTGTCTAGCGAACGTCGGGGTTGGGCAAGTGGATGAGATTATCATCGATTCCAAGGTGGAACGTTGGAACGGACTTCTGGAATTGGTGGTTAGTGACCAAGAGAGGAGCCAAAGGTCACCCGCAAAGGGATATGGATTATAAATTGAAATGCGTTGGACTGTCAATGGCAGGAGGATTTGCAACTTGGTACAATTGCGGATTTAATCACATCATAGAATGGATCTCTCTACTTGATCTCCTGTATGGGTCAAACTGGAAATGGCGGCCCCTTGTCCCTTTCTAGTTACGCGTTGTTATGGATTGAATGTATCGGCAATGAGTTATCCGGCCTCAGCGGAATGGACCATCGAACTTCTCCATTATCTGCGGGTTACAAGATCTTTGTTCGGCTATATTTGGCCCAAGGAATGGGGTTCTAAGGCGGCAGTGAGAAATCATAAAACATGGTTTTCCAATTTGGAGTAGCCTGTGCTTGTGCTAAGGAGCCATTAGCAAGCCAATGCTCTCGTCTCTTCGTACGCCAGAACAGAGAGGTTCATGACACAACTGTTGCAATTGCTACGAAGGTATTAGGCACAAGTCAACATTGGTGCAATGGCAGAGTATATGAAACTATATGCGGAGCCCTGGTTGATGTTCATGAATCAAAGGAGTGGATTGCGGTGCGGCTTAACAAGATTGTGGTTGGCCTCAATGTTCCCGCAATTGCTAACGCAACATTGGAGTTGAGTGCTAGCGGCTGGGTGAGTTTCCTTAGAGCATTCTTTGACCCGAAACTGGCCCTGGAGGAGGGGATGGAGGATGTTGAGGCCGTGGAGACAAAAAACTTCATGTCGGATGCTTGGGAGGTCTTTTGTGTGGGAGTTAAAAACAACAATATGAATGCCTTTTCCCAGTTCATGAACTCAGATCGGGCATGGATTGGTTCTGATAGCCTAAGGTGCTTAACAGAACTGGGGAGTCTTCTGGCTATCTTAAACCATAGTATGGGGATTTAGGCGATTTCTTTGTGTCAGATACATTCCCTGCGTATTCATTGGTCTGGTTAGTCGATTGTCTCCTCTCTTTAAGTTGTATAGGTTGGGGTTCTTTTTGGAAATTAGGGGTACTTATTGGCATATAGGAGATGGTTGTGATGTTGTTCCAAAGTGACAATCTGAAAGGCCTGTGGGCTGAAAGTATTTTGTTGGAATGTATTCGGGAATTACCACCAGTTCTTTGGTAACACTCATCTATAAAAAAAAAAAAATCAGAGAACCCCAGTAAACCAAATAAAAGTTATGATTAAAACATTACTATTCCTAAATTCTTCCTCTTGTTAACCTACATCATAAAATTTTACAAAATGTTTTCTTTTGCAAACAACAATCAAATAGAGGAAATCAAGAAATAACATTACATGTGGGAAACAATTTTCAAAGAGAAAATGATAAATAGTTGTGAAGACTCATATTTAAGGTATCATAAGTTAGTTTGAAATTAGTTTTTAGTTATTTGTTAATTACTTAGTTAATTAGTGTTTATATACAAGATTTTCCTATTTTTATTTGTTCCCTTTATTTTATAATTCATCTCTCCTTCTTAAAATTTAATTCAAGAATACTTAATAAATTTTATATATCATACATAAACATTGAGTCTTAATGTTCAACTTGAAATTTTAAGGTAGTGAGTTTGATGAACTATTTTTTAAAAAAATTAAACATGTTTTGATATAAAAAATATCAACAATTGGGATGAGAGTAAATTATTCAAATTAAATCTTAGAATTGGTTTAACTTTCAAATTTAACAAGTAATGTCGTAGTTAGGTATATAAAATAAAGTATGTGATATTAGGATCATTATGTTGATGTTGTCCTCTTGGGTTATGAAACTAAGCATTGTACATAACTAATTAAATAATTAGACATACTTAGATTTAACATTACCCAAATATTTTAATATGTAAATCAAAAAGAAAAAGGTCCAGATATTTTAATATGTAAATCAAAAAGAAATTTGGGCAGTAGTTAATCGTTCAATTTATTTTTGAATTAATATGAGCTATACATTTATGGTTATTCAATTACTCCATTCCTTTAGTCTTAGTTGTACTCTATGTTAGAACTTATAATGAATGAAATTAGTAAATTTTGGTTCAGGCCTGTAAATCGATTCCTTTCACTTTCATACTTGTAAGAGGAACAATCAATCAATTCAATTTGATAAGAATGGTGAAGATACTAACTTTCAAATGCAAAAAGTGAACTGAGAAGAGAGAAAATTATTTTCAAGGATAGGTAAGTTAGTTTTTGGTTAGAAATTAATTACTTGTTAGTGAATAGAGTATTATAGTTATAGCATTTTATTTAGTTAGTTTTACTAATAATGGTAATGGTCTATTTTGATTAACTTAATTAAAGGGAGAGTCTAAAAATTCTTATAGAAAACTTTTGCTTTGCTTTGATATTGGGTAATTGAATAGTAAAATAAGGTTTGGGTTTTGTGTGTGGTAAGTTGGTGGTGTTTGGAAATTAGTTTAGTTAGTTGGCTAATGTTCTTGTTTCTAATTTAATTATACTAATTCCACCTATTATGTATCGATGATTTTACGAAGTGGTAAAATTGAAATCACATTGAATCCTTTTTATTTATATAGAAGTAATTATGTTGATCTATTTATAGGTGTTCAATTATCCCTATAACCAATAAAGTTAGGAGGCCATAGTATTCTATATGAGTTTTGTTATATCTTTTATCTAGTCAAGATAATCATCATTTTGTTGAAGGGTACTCATCCCAATGGTCTTTTCTTGGGGGGTGTCCTTATCCATCTTGTTGACCAAATGTCGTTGTCTAAATCTTTACCCTATATCATCATTATAGTCTTTCCAATCAATGTCATTTAAATTGTCTTGGTTAATGTGGTTACTTTGTGATGGAGGGTTGCCATATTTCTCTCTTGACTTGAGAAGTCAATGTATTACTTAAATGTTGAAGATTTGAGAATGTTTTAGTAGTTAATTATGGTTGTTAAGTAATTTAACCCTAGGATTAAAATAATCTTTGAGGTGCAACTAGAGTTATGGACACAAGTTTTTATCATCACTTGTCTAAGAAAAATTGAAATCACGTCTATCTCCCCATGTTAAGTTGAATACCTTGTCTACTGATGATATTATTGTTATGATTTCCAATCACAATAACATCATTGTTAGTGAAGGATATAGGCCAAGGAAATGGTATTAATATTAGCTTTTTGAGTAATGTCATTACTGAGTGGTTGTGTCCACTAATCTAATAGTTGAGTAGTTTTGGGTTCTAGAATAATATCATAAGTGGAATAAGTAAACGATAAATGACAAGCTTATAATTGGTAGGATTTTTATCTATGATGGTAAACATGCTTGTGATTCCAAGAATAATAGTGTTAACTCAGCTAGAAGTAAAATTAGAATTTGAAATGTTAGAAAAAATGGATATAACTAGTGGTAATATTAAGTGTGAAATTAGTAACACAATCTTTAGTAATTCAAATATTAAGTATAAATATTTTGAGTGATATAATTATTAGCATGGGTTCTTAATGAGGGTAGTAAATTAAATATGAGTATTAAAGATAATAATATTTTAAACATGTTAGAGTCAATACTAATAAAGTAGGGAATGTAAAAACAAAAAGGAATGGAAATGAATAAATATAATCATAATAATAATGTGTATGTCACTGGAATCAATGTTATTATGGATATTTGATGTTATCCTTTTCACTGTATGTTCCATGTTTAAGTATAAAGGATAATTATTAGTGTTTATGTGTATTTCTTCAAAAAAAATTATAGTTGTGTATTGTTTAGTTGTATCTAAGCTGGGACAAGACACTTGAATACAACATCTCCAGTAATGTTCTCCACTGATCTGATAAATTTTTTCTTTCCTATATTTGGTGCCATTGACCAAATTGCTAGAGTATGCAATCTCAGACTAAAACTAGAGCCAAAAACCTTATCATCATACTATTTTTTAGATATGAAGGCCTTGGGATCATTTCTTATTGTGTCCAGTGTAATAGTAGAAGTAAGATTCCATCCCAGAAATAAATGAATGCCACTTTCTTTGACCAATTTCCTGTCTTCAAGAGGAGTGATTGTAACACTTTCGAGCACTATATTTTCTTCTTCTTCCTTCTCAACTTCATCATGCAGTGAAGGATAAAACTCTGCCTTCACTTTCTTAATTATATATTTCATATCCTTGTTTTTAACCTAAACAACAAATTCCTCGAATTCCTTTGTCCGCACAAAGGATTCATCATCCATGAATTCTTTACATACTCTGATCCTCACATCTCCCTCATTTTCAACATTGTCATCATAAAAAAATATAGCATTTTCTTCATTAGGGACAAGATAATCCATGCCATCATTAACCATAGGGGAAGGAAATATTTGTTGCACTTCTTCATCACCAGGTACATGCTCTACAGACTCCACCTCTATTGTATCTCCTCCTCCCTCTGTTTCCATTGAATATTAAACAAGTGGGTTGACATTAGGTCTCTGTTCTATTTCCACTAGCTAAGTAGGAAAGCCTTGAGCAGATGATTGAGTCAGTTGGCTCTTGAGTTTTACTTTGTGCTCCTCATTGGTAATCCTAACAACTTCCTCAGCCTACTTGAATCTATTATAAAAAGTCCCATCTTTGTAATCATCAATCATTGTCATTTCCTTTTTGAAAGGGTCCTCTATTTGTGCATAAGGGCTAACATAGAAAGGATTAGCCTTTGCCCTTTGCCCTTCAATATCATAGATATGAATCCACTGCTTTTTTCTTTCCTCTTCCGTAGCATCCAAAGGAAAATTTCTTAGAACATCCTCTATATATAGGAAATGATGGTAGAATCCAGATCTAACTCTGTCCTTTCTTTCCTTATTTATGAAACCCTCAAGGTCACAATTTCTCACCCTTTCTAACTTTAACCTGTAATTGCTCAACATATTTGCAAAATTTTCAAGTCCCTCCTTTGAGGTGACTCTAAAGTGAGACTAGGAAAATTGTGTAGGGATAAAGGACCCCTTTTTTGACACTCTAAAGTGTTATTTGTCCATGGCATCCATCTGCCACATAACCTCCATAAAATCCAATCTGTTTGAAACATACATTGGTAGGAAGTGAGGCTTTACCAAATCTCCATAGACTCTAATCAAAGTAAAATGCATGTGGAGTTACCAGCCTCCCCAATTATGGTTCAACTTGGTGTTTTTCTTGAATTATAATGGCCTTAGAATTTCTTTAATACTCCTAGAAATTCTATATGCTAGTTTCAAACCCAAATTTTCCAAGATCCCCATCTTCAGCCCATCACAGAAAGCATTGTAATTCAAATCAAGGAATTTCTAATCCCATATATGGGTCCACATTTGTATTGGAAAACCATTACCCTATCCATCTATCAATCTTAACTTCATGAAATTTTTCCTTGCCTTGTGGCCAATCCATAATAGTATGTGCATAAGCATAGAATAGTGTGTGAAATACAACGGAGCATTGAGATCCTTCAAATCTATCAACTATTTATGGATTTCATCTGAAATAGAAGAAGCATAATCAAATCCTCTATTTTTATCCCTATTTTGAATATCCATAACTAGAACCATTAGAGGAACATGCATTTTCAGATCATACTTCCTTCTAAGAACCTGACATGCACCAAAGTAGATATTCTTAAAACAATCTTCAAATTCATCACAATCAAATGGTTCTACCTCCTTTGGTGTGAACCACGCATGTCTTTTCCCCAAATCCTTCCTTCTATGCCTTGGAAATACATGTCGCCTATAACCATACTTATCTCTTTCATACTTCTAGTACAATGCATTGAAATGAATGGCAACAGTGACAGAAGGGTTCAACCCAAATACCTCCATAATTTGACTACGTGTGATATCAAGTAGTGGGGATCCTTTGTCACTTTTGATAACCCTTTCTTAAGGATCATAGCATTTAGCTATCTCTCTGATCAAATCCACCTCCATAAATGCATTAGCACAAATAAGCTTCCCAAGGTCACAAGTCCATAAATGACATGTTGTATGAGGAGAAAATTTATGCTTGTATGCATATAAAAACAACTTCCAACCATTTTGTGGTGTTACAATGCCCCCAATACCTCTAGCCCAATCCTGCAAATGATATACAAGAACCCCTTCCCTGGTAGCTCTTTTATCCACTGACCTTGCTCTAGGAAACAATTCCAATAAGTCATCCTCCATGAAGAAAACAAAATCCCTTTTAACTCCCTTTGTCTTCATAAATTTCTCAAAAAACTCAGATGCCTTTGGTTTTTGTTTCTCAACTTTAGGTTTTTCCCATATAGGTTTAGGCTTTTTTTTGGATGGCTCACTAGCTTGATCCATTTTGAGAATTTAGCATAACTCAGTTTTACAAATTTGAATTCAAACACTATGGTTCTACCTTGCAGACTTCAACTAAGAATTTTGCAACCAATCCTATTGGTATTTTCTTTTATAAAACAAACTTGGGCTTATAATTTACCTTTTACAATTCAAAACTAAATTCGTAACAACCCTAGATTACAATAATTTCCACTAATACCAGTTTTTCTCTTTCAATTCTACCCCTACTAAAATTTCTACATAGAGAAGTAGAAAAATCAACTTACTCGAGAACCCTAGCTTTCAACTCTTTGATTTTTTTTGTCTGGGACTTCTCTTTCTTTTTCACCTTCAATTTCTTGCATAGTGAAAAAAATGTATAATTCACCCCTTTATGATCTTCAAAATTGAGCAAATATGCCACTAATGGCAAGAGATGGCTTGCGTGAGTGAATAGGAGTGCTCTGACAATTTAGCCATTCTGGTTTGAATTTCCATCATTGATCAATTTTTTTTAAAACATGATCAATGATTATTTGTGCTCTTCGTGCATCACCTTTTGCCTTTTGGTACCTTTCCATGAAATTGCGATGCGAAAAATTGATGTGATGCTTTATGGATTTGGCACATAACCACCTACCACTTGCTTCATTTTTGGAGGTTATCACATATCATGTTTTAGTCATCAGCTGAAAGAGTTGAAATCATGATGTTAAGATTCAATGTGATGTGAAGAAACTGAAGCAATCGCATAATGCACATAGCCCTTTATCCTTGAGGCTCATAACCATGAAGCATTGAAGTGAAGTGATGAAGTATCTTCAAAAGACTTCCATCACGCATTGCTCCATGTTCCATTCTTTGTAGAGTGCAATCCACAATACAAAGGATGTATATGATGCACTAAGAAATTGACACCTATATAGAATATCCCCATGGCATATTCTTTCTTCACCTATTCTCTTTTTTATGACCATCTCATATCACACTTAGGTGTTGAGGCGATAATACTATTTGTGTGATGCAAGGGAACTATGTGCCAACATATATTGCACTAAGCATTAAGAAAGCGGGGAAATAAATTGTGATGTATAGGAGTGCAGCGATGGACCAAATATGCTTATCGCATGTCACACTAAGGTAATAAGCGAGCAAGGGTCAACCAATGATGTTAAGGCATTGTACGATGAGAAGGATTAACAAAGAGACATTGCACATCACACAAAAGGAGTAAGCAAGTGTTGGCATAAATGTGATGCAAAGGCATTGCATATCACACAAAGGCACCTAGTGGTTAGGAAACAAAGTGTGATGTGAAGTAGGCTTACGATACGAAGGAATTTAAGTGATTTTACTTAGCACGTGTGCATAAGTTATTCTTAAAAGGGGTTGCCTAGGTAACATGAGTAAACAAGACAAGGAAACCTAAGACATAGGCCATACTTAGGATAATGATGGAAATATTTCAAGATCTTTGACTATAGGAAAAATTTAAAACACTTAGACCAAAATAAAATGATTATTCATGCGAATGAACCAATCGGTAACTCTAGGAACAAGGGGTCAGTCAACATATGGATCCAATGACTCAAGTAGTGACTTAGATGACCAGAGACTGATTGTAACAAGTCAATGAAGAATTAGATCAAAAGCATCAAGGGTAAAATGGATTAAAGTTTCTATCCCAAAGGTTGATAAACCCTAGACATTGTAGCATAAACCCTACCCATGAGGAAGCCAATAAAACAAAAAAATAATGGACTGAAAGTTAGGGGAACACAAAAAAAATTGAAGGGTTCCACCATGTTAGAATGCTTCGCATTCTTTAGGAAATGAATTTTTGTCCGTGTAGTTTTGTGGACATGTACAAGGATACTCTCAAGTTGAGGGTATTGATTTTGTGGATACTTTTGCTATGGTAAAAGTCTATCAAGATGTTTATTGTGTTTGCTACTCATAAGGACTTCAAATTCTATCAAATGGATGTCAAGTTAGTATTCTTGAATGGTGATCTAGAAGAAGAGGTATATATTGAGCAACCAGATGGTTTCCAATGATTAGAAGATTCAGATATGGTGTGCAAACTCAAGAAAGATTTATATGGACTCAAGCAAGCTCCTAGAGCTTGGTATGCTCGATTGGATAAGTATTTACTTTAGCAACGATTCAAGAAAGGTATTGCAAATAGTAATCTTTATATTAAGGTTCAAGAAGACAAGTTGATTGTGGTTGTATATGTTGATGACATCATCTTTGGTGGAGATGACGATGTGTAAGAAGTTTGTAGAAGAGATGCAGAAAGAGTTTGAGATGTCTATGATTGGTGAGTTGTCTTTCTTCCTTTGGATTCAAATTGTTCAGCAAGATGGTGGTATCTTTATTTCTTAGGCTATGTAAAGGAGATGTTGAAGAAATTTTGCATGGAGGATTCCAAACCAATAGGTATCCCTATGGTGACTGGTTGTCACTTGATAAAATATGATGAGTCTCCAGAGGTTGATCAGACTCTATATAGATCTATGATTGGAGGTTTTTTGTACTTGACTTCCCATAGGCCTGATATCATGCATGCAATATGTTTGGTTTCTATATTTCAAGCTAATCCTAAGCAATCTCACGAGAAAGTAGTGAAAATAATATTCAAATATTTAAAGGAAATTCTGGATTATAATTTATGGTATTAGAAGGATGATAGCTTTTCTTTGAGTACTTATACTAATGTTGACTTAGTAGGATGTGTGGATGAATGGAGAAGTACTAGTGGAAGTGCATTCTTCTTGGGAGATAGATTGGTCTCTTGGTTTAGTAAGAAGAAATACTTAGTGTCCTTATCCACAACAGAAGCTAAATATATCGCTACAACATCTTGTTGCACCTAGGTGCTTTGGATGAAGAAAAAATTGAAGGATGTAAAGATGGTATATGATGAACCCATTCCTATATTGTGTGATAATACCAATGCAATTAATATTTCCAAGAATTTGGTGATGCACTCAAGAACCAAACACATTTCTATCTGATATCACTTTCTAAGGTAGAAGGTTGCAAAACAAGAAGTCGGATTGGAGTATGTGCCTACCAAGGATTAGATTGCATATATCTTCACAAAGGAACTTTCAAAGGATGCTTTTGAGTATCTCCAGTAGAAGTTAAGGATTATTTCCCCTCCTTATTCTAACTAGATGCATAAATGGTGCATTTATCTAGGAGGATAAATTCCTATCATATCCTTTTCTCCTAGATTGATGTGTGCTACTCCTCAGGGGGAGTTGGTAGTAAGGGAGAGTTTGGAGAGTTGTGCAATTGCTTGAAAAGAATTGTTGTTTATAGGGGGATATGGTATATGATGTTCAATTGTTGGTTAAAGGGGGATAATATGTTGTTTCAATTGAAGATAGTTGGTCGTTTTTCCTTGAATTCAAAGAATGTGTTGATGTTTTATTGTGTAGGTGTGTGTAGCCCTTAGTCCTTGATGTCAAAGGGGGAGAGTGAGTAGGTGTGTGTTTTTATCAATGCCAAAGGGGGAGATTGTTGGAAGTGGTTTTCATTGATGTCAATATTTGATGATTTTTTTTATCAACACTTGACATCATTGTATGTTTGGCATTGGTTGTCATTGATTTCTTGGTGAGGTTGTTACATTGTTTTTTTTTTCAGCATTGTTATCAACACTTGGGAAGATTGTTGTATCAGTTGTCATTGTTGACAACATTTTATTGGTGTGAATATTGACAGGTTGTCATTAGGTCCTATCGCTTTAGTTGAAAAATGCATCAAATGTATCGACCAAGTAGTGTTCGGAGGCTATATACAATAGGAAACATCTTGAATAACTCTCTCATATTTTCTAAATGCTTGGAATAGTTGTAAATAAAACTTAAACCAAAAATACATTAAACTAGAAAGAATGAAATTTTTAAACTAGAAAGCATGAAATGATTAAACTAGAAAGCATAAAAATTTCTGAGAAAGAAATGCTTACAATAAAACTATATCAACTATCAACTAACATATAATTGTTAACAAAAGAAAAAATTAACAACCTACAACTGATAACCAGAGTGGGTGCTTCGAAACTTTAGATAAATAAAACTAAAGATTATAAACTCAAACTACAACCTGCGGGAATAACTTAACAGACCTCAACACATTCATTCACATTTATCATGTAAAGAATTGAAAATGAAAATACTTATCTATCTATTCTATGATTCATTTGAGTGGCCAGTTCTCGGTACTACTACGCTTAACTCATATCACATGAACTTTTGTAACTTTAAGATTAATCCATCCAAGATAACTCTGTCGCACAATACTAGTAACTCAAAATGAGACGAGAAAAGCTTATTCAATTCATATCAAGAAAATTATAACATAAAGGCATAGTTCAAAATCACATTATGACATCATAATGATATCTAGTATCATTGTTTTTGGCAGTTACATATTTATACAAAAACTGCTAACAAAATCCTAGAATTCAAATGGTGAAGATTGTAACTGAAAAAGTATTCAATAGAATTCAACTAACTAATAGAATTAGGTCCATAACATAAAGAATTTAAAAGGCTCAGCATGAGCCATAAAGTTTTTAAATAGAGAATAACATAAAGCTTTAAAAGACTTGATCCACTATGCACTTCCTAAAATTTTGGCACCTAGACTTTCGGTGCTCGTCTTCAACTACCTTGAAGTCTGCTTTAAAATCCACTTGGCTGAGCATAATGAATTGTACAATACTAAAAACTATACCATTATGTTATCACTGGTCAGCTTATTTCAATCAATTTTAGGAAATAAAGATTATAACATTTTTTCACAAAAAGTAAGCAATTACTAATCCTAAAGATAAATAATTGGCAAGGTAAAAGTGATTGGGAGAAATAAGGAAGGGTATTTGGATTATTGTATTTATGAGATTATTTTTACCTCATCACTTCTCCCCTTCCTAAGCTTGAGCAGGTCCTCCTGCTCTTTGCTATGTCCACTATCTTCAATTTCCCCTGTTCTTGTTTAACTCTTCATACTTAGCACCAAGGTCATAAAAATTGTCTGCTTCTCTATCCAAATCCTCAGGATTTCTTAGGAAACCTTCATTGAGTCTGACCCTTGTTGTCCATGACTGGAAATTTTTAGAGTTATGATCTGTAGTAATATGCACCGCAGAGGGTGGTGAAAGAAGTAATGGGGGTCTGTAACTCATTCCCATCCAATTAGTTTTAATTTGTTGTAGAATATCAGCCAAGGCCTTTGCTCTTCTTTAGGACCACTTAATGTTAGTAGGTGAAATCACCTCTCTTCTTTTAAGGTGCATGGGGAGAGGAGTGTACCTCTCTTCACAAGCATTCCAAGATTTTCCTATCAATTTGGGGCCTTAGTCTTTAAAATGCTCAAAGCATAGTTGAAGGTTATCATTATACTTACTTTTCACTATTTCTTTAATCTTAATGCTTTGGAACTGTGCTTTAAAAGCAGAAGATTTCCTATGAGGGTACCACATTTGGATTCCAACAGTCTTTTATCCATGCGCATACTCTCCTATCCTTTCTTTCCATTGAATTTGGTTTTGCATGGTAGAGAGAAATTCCTTGAGTTGAGCTTCACCAACAAAGAAATTAACATAGAAATTTGTATATCTCTCCACAAACAAATTGTGAACAAAGAATTCACACAAAAAATCTTGTTCAGCAAGAGTTGATTCTATAAATATTTTCACAAACTCTTTATCATCAGGATCATGTGGTTGATTGCAGGAAATTATTAATAGATTCAATATTAAGAGATGTTCATTTAAAAACATGGAATACAGTCTAGATGGCCTTCTCCAAGCTAACAATAATTCACCAATTTGACAGGCATCTTGTTTAGCTCGATAAACCCTTTCATATGACTCTTTTAATAAAACTAGCTCCTTTTTCAATCTAGCATTTTCCATACCTACTTGTCTCAGAAAATAACATCTCTCCATCCATGTCACTATAAATGGAGTTATATGAACTTGGAACCATTCCATTATGGTTGGTTCAATTTGTATCTCTTTGGACTCCATTGTGGGCTTGACATTAATCTCCTGCAAATCATGTTCCAACTCAAAAAAATTGCATAAGGACATATCAAGCTCAGATTTTTGTTTGTCCCTTTCTTCTTCAAAAGCAGTAAATAATTGCATAAAATTATTTGTTAAACTTTTGATTTATCTATCTTTTTTAGAAAAATTAGTCACATGCTTTTTGCTTTCCTCATTCCACTATTGTATCTAAAATTCCAATTGTTCAATAGTATTATCTTTTTTTTCATTTGCATTTTAAAATTTACAATTTCCTAGTCTCTCTTCTTTAAAATTGTAGTGTGTACTTCTATCTCTTCATGTTGTTGACTAATTTTCTCTTTATTTCCCTACAACTGACATTTTAATTGAGCAATTTCTGCTTTTAACTTCTCTAGCTCCATTTCTCTCTGATAAGATTCCTCAACCCCTGTATTAGTAGAAAAAGGAAAATTGGGGTTTCTACATCATCATTAATTACATTTTCCTCATTAGGAACCTTAAGTGAACCTTGTTCAGTAATTTTATCAATTATGGGAGACAATTGTCCCACAGAATCATCATCCACACCCAAATGATGTGGTGATTGTTCCCCTTCTTCTTCTTGTCCTGATTGAGATGGCATATCCCCAGCCTTGGGAGATTGACTAGTTTGTTTTTCACTTCCTTTGGCTACTTCCTCACAGGTACAAACCTCAATTTTAGTTTCTAGTGATTGAGCTTCAGTATTATGCCTTTTCTTTTTAGAGGCCCTCGATGTATCACAAGCTACAGTATCACTAGTTTCAGTAGATAACCTCTTACTTCTCCTTAAAGGATGAGTTGTTTGCAATATTACTTTAGTTCTCTTTTTCCTTTTGCGAGGAGGTTCTTCCTCCTCTCCTGAATTTTCTGAATGACCCGGGGTTTCTGAAATATTAGGTAAAATTTTCAACGCTTCACCATCAGGAGCTACTGTGGTATGCTAAGGTTTAGAAGTTTCTAGAGGCTTAGGGGAATGTTCTTCCAAATGTTGAGTCATCTACCTAGATGATTCACCTTCTTCAAGGTGTCTTTAGGCTGTGGATTTTCAAATTTTTGCAAAAAAAAATCCCATTTCTTTTTTTGTTTTTTTCCAAAAATGATATTTACATATCAATTGGATGAGGCCATGGTGTTTAAGTGGTCCCATCCCAATTTTGAATTTCTCTATCATGCTAGTATATAATCACAAAGGAATGAAGGAAAATTAACCCTAAGGGAAAGGTTTTCAGCGACATGGTGCAAATGGGTAAGTAGGCGAAAAGGTGGACCTACAATTACTGCTACTTGTCCTTCACAAGTAAAATATTTGATAATACAGGCCACAACTATTCTCCAGGGCTCTGGAATGGACATTCTCTGGAATCCTTTGTTTTTCCCTCTAGTACTTACAGTTATCAAAGGCTAAGGTTCTCCTTCTCTATGAAAAAGCTCTACCTTTTTCTGATAAGAGATATTGGTAGTTTCTGACAAATTAATACCTTTGTTTTCAAGACCAGACAAATGAGAAATTATCTTAGGACTTACTCGGAATTGCTTGCCATGCACTGCAAATTGACTATCTATGAAATTCTCTATGAATTATTTCACTAATTTCTCATTATGCCCCTCAAATTTCTTTATGAATTCCAACCGCCCAACTCTCAGAAACAACCCTGAAATACTGCTTAATAACAATAATTTGTCTACCAAAGCCAGTTCAGATTTCTTTTTAGCTTCTCCCATACTATGTTTTTCTTATTGCTCTACTCAGTTTCTATTGAAATGCTATGGCGCTGAAAGAAAATTGTTTCAACAAACTAAATTGTAGAGTAAAGAAAATGTAGCTTTTCAATTACCTGTACTTGATATAGCCGATGGGACATGAATTAATTGTCTCATTTGGGCTTCGTTGTACTTTCATTATGACTTTGCATGGAAAAAAGCACAAATATTGTCATACTTCAAGCAAATGAACAATTGCACAGTTTACTAAAGTTGGAAAGGCGATGGTTTGTGCCAATTAATTCATCTTTATTCAAAATAATTACCTACTTAAAGAAAAAATTGTATGTACCTTAGGTCCCTTCATCAATTCGAAAATCACTTACCTTTGCTGACATAATGGTATAATTAGATGAGTTGATGAGGGTGGTGATGAATTTATTATGAACGTGGATGGGAATGCTAATTAATGGTGGAATTATTATGATGAAAAAGTAAACATAATAATTGTAGTTTATTATGATAGGAGATGGTAATATAGGGCGTATTGGTAATGCAGGGCATGGATTCCAAGGTGATGATAAAATTTAATAATGGGCATTTGTATGATACTGGAAAAATCAAACCATTCAGATAGGAAAATAATTTACAAAGATCTGGAGCATCGCTAGAAGATGCGGTCGGGTTGAAGGATGAAAAGTTCTAGAGCATACTAAGAGATGCACCCGAAGTGAAAAAGTGAAGTGGAAAAATTCTGGAGCATCGTTGAGAGATGTCGACGGAATGCAGCAATGAAATTTTCGGAGCATCGTTGAAAGATGCAGCCAAAGCAGCAACCAAATTTTTTTGAAGCATCACTGAAAGATGTAGCTAGAAGCAGCAACAAAATTTTTGGAGCATCACAGAAAGATACTACCGAAAGGAAGAAACAACAAAATTCTAGAGAATTGTCAAAAGATGCAGCCAAAATGCAATAAGAAATTTTCCAAAGCATTGTCGAAAGATGTCGCCTAAAGAAGGAAGAAGAATGAAGTACTTTGGTCTTAGACTTTGTAGAGCATCGTTGAAAGATGCACCAAATTGGAGGAATAAAACAAGGAATATAACCAATTGGACATGCAAGTTTCGGAGCATCACAACAGCCGAGCAACAAGTTTCAGAGTATCACAACAACCAAGCCAACAAGTTCCAGAGCATCACAACAATCAAGCCAACAAGTTCTGAAGCATCACAGCCAGATGCACCGAAATTTTTGTTTGATTAAAATAAAGTCCTGCAAGATGGAAATGAAATTTAGCCAAGTCCAAAAGATGAAAAATTGAAAATAAATGCTCTGGAGAAAAGTAAATACATACACGTGCTTTTTTTTTTTAGACTTATGATAGCAAAATAAAATATATATTGGCGTTGTCGTAGCAAAGTCAATGCATTAGATTTCTCCTTGCATTTCTACCATTTTTGTAAATTCTTCTTTATTGATAGGCTTATGGTAGATGCATAATTGATGACCATTGACCAAAAGTGTTTGAATGTCACCATTAATGGGTTTGAGTTGCACTGCTCCATTTTGAAATACCTCAAAAATTTCATAAGGACCCAGCCAATGAGTCCTTAGTTTCCCTTGGTGATCTTTGTATCGGGAATCAACTAACAACACCCAATCCCCATTATGGAACTCTCTTTCCTTTATGTGCTTGTCATGCCAGACCTTCTATTGTTGCACTAGCTCAGTTTGGTGGATAGCATCCAAACGGAGTTCATCCAACTCGCTAAGTTGTAAAACTCTTTCAACCTGGGCTCGTTTGAGATCTAAACCTAACTCCATTATTGTTCTCAGAGTTTGGAGTTCAAATTCAATGGGTAAAACTAACTCGTATGGACTAAAACTAGTGGTTGATTTCCAAGTTGTGTTATAATCCCAAACAGCTTCAAGTAGTTTCCTAGCCCAGTCTTTCCTTCATGATGAAACTATTTTTTTTAGAATGTTCTCTATCTCCCTATTAGTGACTTCCACTTGACCATTTGCTTGAGGGTGATAGGGTGATGACTTCTTATGGCTTACCTGGAAATGATCAATGAAGGCTAATAGAACCTTAGACTTAAACTGGGGTCCCTGATCTGTGGAAATTGTCCTAGGTGCTCCAAATCTAAGGAAATTTTTATTATATAGGAAGTCAGCTACTTGTTCCTCCCTAACAACTCATAGAGCTTGAACTTCTACCCATTTAGTCAAATAGTCCATTCATACCAAAATTTACTATTTTCCTTGTGAAGGAGGGTCTATAGGACCGATAAAATTGAATCCCCATTTTTCAAATGGTTCAAGGACTACCTGGGGTTGCAGAGGCATTTCAATGGATGCAGTAGGTCTCCCTACCCTCTAGCATTCATCATAGCGGTGGACATATTTCTTGACATCCTTATGCATAGAGAGCCAGTAATATCCTGCACCCAAAATCTTATGGGAGGTCCTCTAGGTAGAATAATGGCCTCTAGAAGGGTCGTCATGACAAGCTCTAAGGATACTATAGGTCTCATCTTCCCTAACACAACATCATTGAACCATATCAAGACCACATCAAAATAGGATTCCATTAATCCATTTGAATGGAGCACTTTCTTGAACGAGGTGTTTCTTCTGTTTTGATGTGAAATCAGGTGGTAACTCTAAGGTGGCCAAGTAGTTAGTGATATCAACAAACCAAAGGCTTCTAGTGGAGATGGAAAATAGATTTTCATCTGGGATTTCATCCTACACTGAAGCACAATCTCCATCATCTTGTTTAATCTAGGATAAGAAATTTGCAACTACATTGAACTTCCCTGGTTTGTCAATAATTGTTACGTTGAATTCCTGGAGGATCAATACCAACCTATTATCCTTCCATTCACTATAGGTTTGTTCATTAGGTATTTTCATCTGGGATTTCATCCTACACCGAAGCACAAACTAGGGGCTTCTAGTGGAGATGGAAAACAGATTTTCATCTAGGATTTCATCCTGCACCAAAGCACAATCTCCATCATCTTGTTTAATCCAAGATAAGAAATTTACAACTACATTGAACTTCCCTGGTTTGTCAATAATTGTTACGTTGAATTCCTAGAGGAGCAATACCCACCTATTATCCTTCCATTCACTATAGGTTTGTTCATTAGGTATTTAATAGTTGAGTGATCTGTATACACCATCACTTTGTACCCCATAATGTAATGTCAAAATTTCTTGATTACATGTACCACAGCTAAGAATTCTTTCTTCGTGGTGGTATAATTTCGTTCAGTGGGAGTCAAGTTTTTGCTTATGAAATAGATGGCATATTTTCCCCCATTCTCATCCTCCTGTCATAAAACTGCTCCAATAGCATCATCAGAAGCATTAGCATAAATATGGAATGATAGGTTACAAATAGGTCCATAGATAGGAGCAAAGATGAGTTTCTCCTTAATGATTTCAAATGATGATTAACACTCAGATTTCTAGATAAACTCTACATTCTTTTGCAGGAGGGAAAAAATAGGACCTGCAATCTTGGTGAAGTTTTCTATGAATCTTCGATAGTATCCAGCATGTCCTAAGAAACTTCTAACATCAATTTGCGTCTTTGGGGTCACAAGTTGTATCACCTCAATTTTCTTAGGGTCAACTTTTATTCTTCTGCTGAAATGTGGTGTCCCAACACTATCCCTTGTTCTACCATTATTAGGCATTTTTCATGGCTTAGGGATAGACAATGGTCCTCACATCACTTCAATACTTTTTTTATACTTTGAATGGATTCATCAAAATTTTACCTATACACAGTGAATTCATCCATGTAAACTTTGACACAGTCATTCACTAACTCAGCAAATATGGCTAGGATAGCTCTCTGAAATGTTGCAGGAGCATTGCATAGCCCAAAAGGAAGAAATCAATATGCAAATGTTCCCCATGGGCAAGTAAAAGTCATTTTATCTTAGTCTTTTGCTACTACCTATATCTGGTTATATCCATTGAATCCATCCAGAAATGAGAAATACTTTCTCCTAGCTAGATTATCCAAGACCTAGTCTACAAATGGTAGGGGGAAGTAATCTCTATGGGTTGCTTTGTTTAGTTCCCTATAGTCAATGCACACTCTCCACTTCCCATTTTTCTTTGGGACCACAACCAAAGGTGAAACCCATTTGCTGTCGGAAATGGGATAGATAAATCCCACTTGCAAGAATTTCTCAATTTTAGTTTTAACAATGTCTTTCAAAGCGGGATTGAGTCTCTGTTCTGGTTGACAAATAGGTCAAAAATCCTCGATATAGATGTGATGAGTACAAACACTTAGGTGTATTCCTCTCATATCTATGTAGTCTCAAGCAAAAACTTTGGATCTATTCACCAAGATATCAAATAGTTTATGCTCTTTTGGCTCTGTCAACCAACTATTAATATTCAAAGTTTTCCCTAGCAGCAACATGATGGTTTTGACACCTGGATGGTTGGAGGTGAGAGTATACACTTCTCTTGTCAAAGTGTTAGAGGATAGTTATGTGGTATGGTTTTGTGGAGTATGGCAATATCTTCAAATAAATCATTCATTTTTTTGATGATATTAGCCAAAGGACAAGGTAATCCCATGAAGTTGGTGTTATGGAATTCAGTGTGGTCTACATTGATTGGTTGTCCCAAAATCTCTTCTATGTCCAAAATCTCTTCATCACTTGAGTCCATGGTAATATTTTCCAGTTCATCCTCCAACTCTTCACCATGTTGTTTGATGACAACCATAGCAAGTGAAGCTAGATTCTCCTATTCATTGGGACCATCTGGTTCATCAACCCAAACTTTGTTATGTTTAGCAGGCTTGGCAAGAGGATACATGAATAAATGTTTTCTATTGGAACCATGTGAAATAGTCAGTCCTCCTTCTCTACTATCAATCTTGGCTGCAACAATAGCTATCCATGGTCTTCCTAGGATTAGCAGATAACTATCTTTTGGTGTGAGGGACTAAATTGTTTGAAAGTCCACTAGATATTCCCAACTGTCAACCTTAACAAGAACATTTTCTATGACAGCCTTGGGAACAACTATAGATTGATTTGACATTTGCAAAACTGTAGTTGTGGGATGTAAATTAGTGAGTCCCAACTTTTCCATTACATCAACAGTCATTACATCAGTGGCTACTCCTAGGTCCACAAGTGTGTTAGGTATTGCTACCTCATTGATTGTTATTGTTATAAGTGGACTGTCTGGGTCATCATATTTTGGAGTTGTGGTCTTTCCATCCAAAAAGTCAGCTAGATAACCATTTATGTGAATAGTATTTAACCATTTTGGTTTCCTTCCTAGAGTTTTGATGCACAATTGTTTGATCAGTTGGTTTAATTCAGGAATCTCCTTAATTGCTTGTAACAAAGGGACCTCAGTTTGTAGTTGTTTAATCTCTTGTATCAACATAGTTTCTATGGATGAGGACACTTTTGGAGGGTTTTTCAAAGTGGTTGGTTTCAAAAACTCTAGAAAATATGCTTGAGTTTTCTCTTTAGAGGTGGAGTCTTTCTTTAAAAGATCAGTTGGAGACTGACCACCCTCCTCCTGAGGTGTTTCAGAATTTCTAGTTGGAGATGGTGTAAGTTTATTTTCTTGGGTACTTATTGGGTTTTTCTCTAAAGATGTGGAAGTTTTCTTAGCCATCTCAGCAGATTCCTTAATGGGTTCGTCCAGGATCTCAACTATGGTCAGTTGCTGGAGTGTTTTTTCTGACCTTAACTATAGATTTCGACAATGGATAGCATTAAGTTCAGTAACATTTTCCTATTCCATAGAATACACTAAGGTATTTTGACAATTATTCTTTGGATTAGGAATAGGTTGTGCTAGATGTTGTGGTTGGTTTACCTGTTCATTTTGTTGAGGATTCTGAGGAGCTAGAAAAAGATTCTATTGTTGATTAGGCATCCTTCTTGGCCTAATATAAAATTGGTTTTGATGTTGATTCCATTGAGGAGCAGGGTTTTGAGGATACCATTGTTGTTCAGCCTGGTTTGGCCATTGGGGGTTTTCCCAGGACCGATTTACCCATTCAAGTGGTCCCCAAGGGTAAGCTCCCCAGTTAGGTGGCACTGGAGGCCAAGGTTCCGGCCATTGATTATTGTTCCAATTTTTTGGAGGTCGCCAGGTGGGATTTGAGTTTTGGTTGTAAGAGAAATTTCCTCCAGGTCTTTGGTTCACAAAATTGATCTCTTCTTCAACCTGAGCTAACCTCTTCTTGGAATTTTTAATTGCATTAAGGATCTCACATTGATCAGTAGCATGACTCTTCTCACAAACTTGGCAAACGTCAACTTTGTCCAAAGGGAATTCTCTTAACAGGTGTTTGTTTCGACACCTAGGATAGTAGATGGATAAGGTCTCAGGATTACGTGTTTTGGCCTATATTCCATCCAACATGGTATTTAACTGAACAATAATGTCAATTTTAAGATTGGTTATCTCCTCACGTAGTTTTCCTATTCCATTGGAACATCTAATAATAGTAGACTTGCAGATACCTCCTCGAGTATGAGAGAAATTCTGACATAATTCAGTGATATCATCGAGTCTCAGTTGGGACACATCTCCTTTTCCCATTAAATCTAGGCTTCTCCTAGCATCTTCATCAATTCCTTTGAGAAATATGGTCTTTAGAATCTCCAGACTTATGGCTTATTTTCCACGTCATTTAGATAAGAAGATGAACCTATCCAGGTAATCTTCTAGGCCTTCATCTTCGTTTTTCCTTAGTTTGAACAATTCTTCTTTCCTATCGCTGACTCTATAGTAACTCTGGTATTTATCCAGAAAGGTAGACTCCATGTCATCCTAAGAGGTTATCAACCCTGAAGCTAACCCCATGAACCAACACATTATTGTGTCTTTCAGGGTGGAGGGAAAGAGCTTCAGTTGTTGGTTATCATTCTTGTAGTCATATGTCTAACACAAGACTTCAAACTCATATAGAAACTGGTCAAGGTCTTTGGAAGATAAACCTCTAAAGGTTGGCAAGAAGGCTGGTGAAATATTTTTCATAGGCATCTCATCATCTACATCGATAGCAATAGGATAAGTGAATGTGCACACTCCCGGTGTTGGGTTAGCGACATTTCTACGGTCACCCATAATGTTGAAAGGAATTTTTTACTCTTCAAAAGTTTGCTCAAATGGTTGAGGCTCTGGGCCATGCAAATGAATCCTCTCCTCTACAAATGTTTGTTCTACTAGGTGATTTTCTAGGGTATATAGGAAGGTCTCAAGTTGATCATGCTCAATCAATTCTTCAATAAGTTATTTGGCTAAGACTTCTTCCACCATGCTTGTGGTTGGAACGTCTTTTGTGGGGGGGGGGTTGGTACAAATCTTCCATGTGGGCCTCATTTTCTAACCATGCAAAAAAAAGAAGCATGGCGACTATTTTTGTTCCTAAAAGAGGTATTCAAGCAATCTCCTATTAACACTAGAAAAAGAAGTTCCCTAGCAACGGCGCCAAAAAGTGATAGGATGTCATTAGGTCCTATCACTCTAGTTGAAAAATGCATCAAATGTATCAACCGAGTAGTGTTCGGAGGCTATATGCAATAGGAAAAATCTTGACTAACTCTCTCAGATTTTCCAAATGCTTGGAACAGTTGTAAATAAAACTTAAACTAAAAAGCCATTAAACTAGAAAGCGATAAGTTGTCTATACTAGAAAGCATGAAATTTTTAAACTAGAAAGCATGAAATGATTAAACTAGAAAGCATGAAAATTGTTGAGAAAGAAATGCTTGCAATAAAACTATATCAACTGTCAACTAACATCTAATTGTTAACAGAAGACAAACTTAACAACCTACAACTAATAACTAGAGTGGGTGCTCCAGAACTTTAGATAAACAAAAGTGAAGATTATAAACTCAAACTACAACCTGCAGGAATAACTTAATAGAGCTCAACACATATAAATCACATTCATTCACATTTATCATGTACAAAATAAAAACAACATAATTGAAAATGAAAATACTTATCTATTCTATGATTCCCTTGAGTGGCCAACCCTTGGTACCACTACGCTTAACTTAGATCACATAAACTTCTATAACTTTAAGATTAAGCCATCCAAGATAACTCCATTGTACAGTGCTAGTAACTTGGAATGAGATGGGAAAAGCTTATTTTATTCATATCAGGAAAAGTATAACATAAAGACATAGTTCAAAAGCACATTCTGACAGCATAACAATATCTAGTATCATTTTTTCTAGCGGTTACATATTTATACAAAAAATACTAACAAAATCCTAGAATTCAGATGGTGAAGATCACCACTGAAAAAGTCTTCAACAGAATTCAACTAACTAATGGACTTAGGTCCATAACATAAAGCATTTAAAAGGCTCAAAGTGAGCCATAAAGTCTTTAAATAGAAAATAACAGAAAGCTTTAAAAGACTTGATCCACTATGCACTTCCTAAAATTCTAGCGCCTAGACTTTCGACGATTTTCTTCAACTTCCTTGAAGTCTACTTTAAAATCCACATGGCTGAGCATAATGACTGACCATGCATAATGACCTGTACAATAGTAAAAACTATACCATTATGTTAGCATTGGCCAGCTTATTTCGATCAATTTTAGAAAATAAAGATTATAGATTTTTTCACAAAAATTAAGCAATTACTAATCCTAAAGATAAATAATTGGCATGGTAAAAGTGGTTGGGAGAAATAAGGAAGGATATTTGGCTTATTATATTTATGATTTTTTTTTACCTCATCAAATATTAAGTCTTGTACCTAGTAATTTATCTCACTAGGTAATTAGGGGACATATTCACATGATTAAGTTTACTTACGCTATAAGATTCCTTCTAGAAGTCTTAGTTGGCTTTTCTAGAAGTTATCTTATCTATGCATCATTTCCTAGGTAATTAGTTAGTTATCACATGCCATAATATTAAGACACGTGTCACAATCATGTTCAATCATATTCCTCACCTTTCTTCTATAACCTGAGGGTCATTGTACACTTTGTATCATACTTCATACCTCATCTTTTTGATAGGTCTTAATATCAAGCAAGCTCATATTCTTGCATACTCTCTTGTAGAATGTTTTCATTGTTTTTGCAAGTGGACTTGGGTATTGAGCTAATCTTCAACTCTTACACATTTAGTTTGGGTTGTCATTGAATATGGTAGTGTTTTTTTTATGTTCATGGTTGGATGTCATGCCTTTTCTAGTAGTTGTATAGTGCATTATTGTTGTCAACAAAGTTGTTTTCGTGATGATATATTAAGATGAGGATTAGAAGCGTTAAGATGAGGATTAGAATTATTGTTGATGGCCTATATTATGTTGTATGCTCTCTCCTATTGTTCCTAAAGAAGTATGTTCTAGCATTTGCAAGTGCGTAAGAAGTTTTTGTTTTAGAATGGTGTTGTGAAGACTATTTGGGAGAATTCTCTGCATTCCTCTGATGTTAGAGATATAGTCTTTTAGTTTGGGATTCAAAGTTTGTGTTATGTGCATGTTGCACTCCTATATTTTTAGATCACCATTGTTGTCAAGGAAGGTTTTGTTAATTACAAAAGGTTGGCAATGTTGTTAGTTGTCTAGACTAGTCCGAAAATGCTTTGCATTTCTTTGCATTGATGTTTCTCCTCCTACAACTTGGTGGATGTGCTCTCAATGTATGTGTTGTGTCTTAGTTCTAATTTCATATATTAAAATCATCCACAAGTTGTTATATTAATGTTATATCTCATGTTTGTGCATTTTTTGCTTCTAGGATGAAGTATTAATGTTTTGTTTGATCTATGGTGGTTGTTGGTGGCAACAGTATGAACGAAGTGTCTAGAAGTGTTGTTGGATTCTCAAGGAACATCTCTTTTTGATCCACACATCAGTTTTTGATTTCTTTTGGTGTTGCAGTGTGTTTGAGTTGTTTTTTTGGGTAACTTGAAGATATTTGGTTGATAGGGATTTTTCTTTTGCTTGTGCTATGTGCTCAAAGGTCTACACCAGTAATTGAAATTCTGTTATGATGGATTTGGTTTCTAATATCTTGGTTAGAACTGTATTGAGTGAATTTAGTTGAAGATATGTTTTTGGGTTCACTGGTATTGTGCTACACATTTCCTTTTGCTGACTTGAGTTGATGTGCACCAGTGTGTGAGGTGTTTTGGATCACATTGGAAGATGTAATAAGTTTTTTGGTCATCTTTATCTCCTATATTATTGTTTATATTCTTTCTAGTCAACCTAATTGATGTTTTGTGATCCTACATTAGATATAAATGGAATATCAAATCAGTTGCAAAAAATAAGAGTGTGGAATATATTGAATATCTTACAGAAGAAATGCAAAGTGTGTGGAAGAAAGATAAGATGTGCTTTAACACCTCAGTCAGTAGAGTGTTGTGTTGACAAATATTGTAATTTCTATAAACTTCTTGTATCCTACTCTGAGATAGTGAGTCTTGTTGGGCCATGGAATTTTCATCCTTTTTACATACTCTTACCCTATTTTTCACTCCTTCTTGCTTACCCATTACCTTGTATTAATGCTTACCAATCCATTTTAATACTTAAATGCGGGATTTAGAACCAAGATGTTTTCCATTACATTTATTTAGTATTTCATATGAATTATGGTTAAATATTCAAGAAATAACATACCTTTCACCTGTCTTTGGAAATGGATTAGTTTGTGATTGTTGCAAAGCCAATTGTCACTTGTTACTTCAAATCATTTGTTATTACTCCTATAACTGAAGATCCACGATGTGTGTATTTGATATTTCTTGTATGAGGCTTCATTGAGTCCAAATATGCTTATCCTCAAAATATCTCAACAACCCAGATCATACTTTTTGAGAAATTAAGTTTCCATGACTTGTTGTTACTCATGGAGTAACAACATTACCGAGACTTGTACGGATTTGCAAGTCCATTAAAATATATCTTCAACCATTAAGAACTGCCATGGATTTGGATCATCAACAACCATTTTGGATAAAGAAAAGAATCTTGGAACCATATATGAGATTAGTTCTATTAGTTTTGAATAATTAGCAAGGATATTGTGTTGGTTTTCTCTTTGCTAATTATTAGCAAATTGTTGTAACTACATAAGAGACTTTTAGATCTGCATTTATTATTTATTATTTTAGCTTCAACCAAATTCATGTATAAATAAGAGTGCCTTCTCCATTCAAGGGGACGACTCTTGGAGCAACAAGTCCAAGTTATGATGGAATAAAATTCCATTTATTTTGATATCTTTTGTTGATGTAGATTATAGTTCTTTAGTTTCTCTAATTTTTAATTAGACTAACTTCTTATTGCTTAGATAGGATGTATTTTCTTTTGATCCATTCATTTCTATAGATGTATTTTTAATTCAAGTTCTTTACTTATGAAAGTATGTTAGATTCATAGATTAGCATGGTTTCAACCATAGTGTGTTACTTCCTTTACATTTCTTTGATTTCTTTAATTTTTGCAAGTGTGTTTCAATTTTTGCAAGTGTGTTTTAATTTCTACAAGTGTGTTTATGCAAGAGTGGATTGATTTACTTTATTACAACACGTGTTAGATAGCCAATGCTAGCATAGGAAATGTTCCCTTCATATATTTTACACAATAACCTTGAAACAACAAGACGTACCTTGAATTGATAATTAATGAATTGAGTGATTAATTGTTTTAATAATGCAATTCATTTACCCTACATTTTGGCACCATTTTCGAGGAGGTTATTAAGGGCACAAAAGTACAAACTAGTATTGGTATTAGTTTCATCATTATTTGATATTGATGAGGCTCGAGCAATAAAGACGGAAGGTAAGAACCTATGCATCTATCACACACTTCCTTAGGGAAGGTTATGAGGTAGACTTCAGTCTCACCGGTTTCAGACACATAAATCATATGGGTAGAATAGCATATAGGATGCATGAATAGAATAGATATTTTGAACAAATACTTTTGAACATGCGGTGTAGTAAGATTTACCTGTAGTACTAATCTCTCTTTTGTAGGAAGCTGGTAAGAGGAAGTGTTTGTGAATGAAAATTCCACTAGAGAAGGAGCCAAGGGGATACAAAAGCCTTAAAGCTTGAGACTTGTATGATCATCATGGTATGTGGTTGGTTTTCATTTTCATATAAAATTTTGGATTGTTATGAATATATTATGTTGAAAATAACCCACCCACAAAAATACACAAATCCTATTTCAAAAGTTATATCATTTTTTAAGAGTAGCATTAGTTACTGCAATATGTAGTGCAAGTCAATCTAGGCACTCAATGCTTGAAACTTTTGGTATGTGGATTTATTTCATTGAAAATTTTATGCTTACAAATATTCACACCTATTCAAATCACCAATTGGGAGCTATTTCTTTTTTATTGAATTTTATGGCACATGGGCTTGGTAAATTCATTGAAAACATAGTCGGTACAATCATGTTTTGAGAGACCAATGGACACATTTCCAAGACCTGTTTATATCCTAACTTACCCTTGATATCTAGTTTATAATCCAATTTGAATCATTCAATTTGGATCTCAAACGAAAAAGTTATGACCAAAACATTAACTGGGTATAGAGTAGGCAGCTCAAGGACAGAGTTGGGACAATCAATTTTTGAAAGACCTAATGGATGAATTTTCAAAACATGTTTCTAAAAATTAATATTCTATGAATCTATTTTATAACTCAATTTGAATCATTCAATTTGGATATTATATGAGAAAGTTATGCCCAAAATACTAAGTATTTGTCTTAGATCAGCACTCCTAAAACTTTGTTCTCCTAGTTGTTCATTGGCACATTTGACCTAAAATTATTATTTTATTCAAAAAATGTTTCTATTGTAAATATTTGAATGAATATAATTTAATATTCAATTGGAATCACATCAATCCGTCATCAAACGAAAAATTTATGCTTGAAATAGTGATTGTTGGTCTAAGCAAGACCTCACAAATTACACTAGCATGCAAATTGTTTCTTAGCATATTTGGCATATCATTTCATGGAAATTTCAAAACCAGTTTATAATGGAAGTATACCTATGAATCTATTTTCATTTGGATTTTTAATCACTCAAATCAAAAAAGAAACAAAGAATTTATCAATGAAATACCGCTAGGTAGTCTAAGGTGGCCACCACTCCCCAGCAGGTATAAATGAATTTTGCTTCATTCATTTTTCCTTGGATTTGTTTTATAAGAACTATTTGTTATTTTTTTACGTACGTATTAGATGAAGAGAGCCCATGCACCTCTCTTCTTCCATGATCTCACATTTTATTTGAGGTAGGTGCTTGCATTTTGTAGATCCTGGGAGGATTGAGAGGTCAATACATGCATGAGTAATTCTTGAAAACAAATTTAATGTCAAATGGGCATTGCTCTCTAGACATCCAATAGTGAATATGCAATATCATGAGATGATGTGCCATGTTTGAAGCTCAAGGTCCTAGGAGCCTTATTCTAGTAGTGACTTAGCTAAAGACAACATAAAGACTTTTCATCCAAGTTGCAAACGAATCCAGAGTGAGACACAAAGAATTGATTTGAAAGAATTGAAGACCAATGCTCCAAAAGTCAAGTGTCTTTTCCACATTCCCCGTTGCTACATAAACCATGCCAATGCTACCAAGGAATCCCTCTAGAATACCTAAGGTTCATCATGCTCATTCACCAACAACATGGTATGCCTATGCATTTTCTTCTTCCCCATTTGATATACATTCATGTTGAAGCTCATGAAATTTTCATTTCATTATGTGGTTGACCTTGAAATAAAATAACCTTTTATGTCACCACTGTCATTAGATTAGATTCACCTTCCACCACTCCATCATTTCCATGACTTTCTGCTCCACCCACCCCTAATCCACACAATAAAGTTAGCTTGGCCCACTTACAATGCCAAGTTTCCCCATTTTCCTACCCCATTTCCAAATAAATTTGATGGTGAAAACCTTTCTTAGGTGCCATCAGACCTTGGAATACTTGAAAACTAGCTTGCTAGTAGGCATTCCTCGAGATTAATAAAATTCTAACTTTCAAAGCCCTCTGGGCATAGTCAAATAGATCTTGTTTGAAAATCAGCCTACTGGCAGACAAGATTTACAAATAAGGTAAGAAGTAAAAAATTCCATCCAAGTTACTCTATAAATAAAAATCTTCATGTTGATATTTGAATAAGGATTTCCAAGATCCGTTTCTATAGTAGAAGCTTGTTCCACATCTCCTCATGCTACATATGCTCCAGATCTCAATATACAACAAGTTTCATATTGTGCTACATGTTCTAAGATCCGCACTGCTCTCCTTGCAAAGTTTCTACATCATTGTGGACCATATCAGATCAAAATGTTGCTATAGATATTAAGGACTTCATAGGTAGGTGAAGGTTTGATTCTTTCTCTTTTATTTAATCATGATTCATTGAATGCTATTAGAAGTGTATATGGAAAATTACTTATGCCTACTCCATTCCTTTTTGCTTATGTTCTACTTCATTGCCATTTTCTAGGATAGAAAAAGCTTTCAGTTTGGGCGGGTAGGGATATTTTGCATTACTTTACCTATCATGACCATGTCATTATCACTCTTTTCCATCCATCACCATCTGTGTTCATCCCAAAGCCTCCCTTATTCCATGTGACCCATGACATCATCCTACCCATGGCATCATCGTTGAAGGGATAAAGAGATACAATTATTGCTACACAAGACAATGTTGTTGTCACATAGGAACCAACAATGGGAAGTGTTGCCACTACCACACTAGAACCAGTAGTAAGAAAGGCCAAAACATTGTTATTTCTCCACAAGAACCAATAATAAAAGAAGATAAGCACCTGATACATGTGCACAAGCATTAGCAGTAAGAGAAGAAGTTGCAGCTTCCATGGACAACTCAAGAAAGTGGTAGGTTGGCCATAAGAGCCTATAGCAAAAGAAGTTGTTGTAGAAGCCATTCCCTCACAAGATTCTGCTACCATACACCAAGGAAGAAAGATAAAGGTATGATGGTTGAATGATTCATCTCTTGGTCCACAACTTCAAAATTTGTTGTGAGTTACAATGCACCTCATAAAGATGAAGATATATTTGGTTCTTATCTTCTTGATGGATATTTACATGACTTTGGAGGGATCTTATAGTGTTGACAGTCCTTGCTTTGATCATTCACTTCATGTCTTTATCACATGGATATTATGAGGGCACATTCCTTGACAACAAGTCTCTCTACATATATTGAATGATTTAAACACTTGGACTCACCGAAATGGCACTTGATCCACTTGTAGGCAAGTTTTGTTGATTATCACATAGATATTTATTGCACATTTTTCAATGGTTTTGATGGCTACCCATTCTAAATAGTTTGGTGTTTTGGGGTTCCTATTGTTGGTATCGGGGAGAGGATAGGTGCACGATGTATACTACCATTTTGGCCGAAGTAGAGCTAGTGGTGACATTGAAAATATGACTCCAAATATTAATGATAGCAAACAGCAGTCCTAGGATGTTTCAAAAAGGAATAGAGTGTTGCATATGTTATGGTTTCATTTTGTATGAATACACAGGCAGCATATGGTGTAGTAGTTAAAGGTTATATTTTTCAATGTTCCTCTTCTTCCTATTCATCATTTTTTTCTAAGGATATGTAAAAAGTTTCATTTTGGGGGAGGATTGTTGTGTAGATCAAAACTTGTTTTCCGCCCAATAATATGAACAAAAATCACATGTAGCATTTAACAAGAAGATGACACCTTCATAATTAAATCATGAATCCAATATAGCATGAGGACATGCTCTATCTTCAGTTTGGGGGGAGAAGAATGGAAGGGCTGCTACACTCGTGGTATGGTAAAAATGAATCCTACATCAGTCACATTTTTAGTCATTATTTTTATGAAAAGTTTTTTTTTCTAGTAGCAAATGAAGGAAACCTTCTTATGTAGAGGGTTGAATCAATGCTTAGTGAGTGAATGGTTGTGTCTAGCATCAAAATTCATTTTTATTATCAAAAAACATTATTAGTATCAAAAAACATTATTAGTATCTTCATTGGCAAAAGTGGAGCATTTCTATGGCAGCTTTGAAATTGATTTGTAGATATCTTACAAACTGTGAATCCATTAGCCACAAAATTTTGAGAGAAGCACTACATCAAGATGAAAAAATCCAATAAATTTCTCCTCAATCTCATGCACGGTTTTCAATAAAATGGTCATTTTCTCGAGAACTGTGATGTGGGTATCTTTGATTTTTGGTGAGGAGAAGCATTGGAACATTAAAATGTTGTTTGTAAAATTTCACCAAAATCTAGTTTGTATTTTGTGAGAAAATGGTTTTAAAATTTTGTTGTTACTCCTACAACAATTGTTGTTACTCACATGTAACAATTTATTTGTCATATCTCGAGATTTGTGCATTAGGTTGTTGTGATATTTGGTAGGAATATGCATTAAATAATGATCCACAAAACTCCAAAAATATTCTTCATCTGAGTAATGGCTTGCATAAAAATTCAAATTTTCAAATCTGTTGTTACTCCATTATAGCAGCTACAGTACATTTGAATTGCTACAAATCACTTGAGAACTATTTTAAAGGTATGTTGACTATGGAAATGAAACAAACATATGACTGCTAAGATGATCTAGCTGACTGTGGATTGAGAAATCATAAGTTAGATCACTTGTTTTTGTTCATGATTGGTTAATGATGGCATGTGTTTCAAGATGATTCTTGTATGAATAATGCAATTTTGCAAAAATGGAACAGCGATTGTTTGAAGTGTTTTCAAGGTGCTATTGTGCAAGAAGTGTTTTATTCTTGCAGCATCATCAGTTGAACAAATAGAGAGGAATTGACAAGTGGTTTGGTTTTCATGCATCAGAAAATGGAAGAAACATTCAAATGAGTCCCTGCAGCTTGGTCGATATAAAGGTATTGGGTTGCATGAGGACATGCAACATATTCAGTTTGGGGGAGATGTTGGGCCATGGAATTGTCATCCTTTTTACATCTTTCCCTATTTTTCACTCCTTCTTGCTTACCCATTACCTAGTATTAATGCTTACTAATCCATTTTAATGCTTATATGCGAGATTTAGAACCAAGGTGTTTTCCATTGAATTTTTTTAGTATTTCATATGAATTATGGTTAAATATTAGAGAAATAACATATTTTTCACTTATATTTGGAAATGGATTAGTTTGTGATTGTTGCAGAGCCAATTGTCACTTGTTTTTACTCCAAAACATTTGTTATTACTCCTATAACTCAAGATCAACGATGTCGGTATTTGAGATTTCTTGTATGAGGCTTCATTGAGTCCAAATATGCTTATCCTCAAAATATCTCAACAACTCAGATCATACTTTTTGAGAAATTAAGTTTTCATGACTTATTGTTACTCCTATTTGTTGTTACTCATGGAGTAACAGCATTTCCGAGACTCGTATGGATTTGCAAGTCCATGAAAATCTATCTTCAACCATTAAGATCTGCCATGGATTTAGATCATCAACAACCATTTTGGATAAGGAAAAGAATCTCATAACCATAAATGAGATTAATTCAATTAGTTTTGAATAATTAGCAAGGATATTGTGTTGGTTTTCTCTTTGCTAATTATTAGCAAATTGTTGTAACTACATAAGAGACTTTTAGATCTGCATTTATTATTTGTTATTTTAGCTTCAACCAAATTCATGTATAAATAAGAGTGCCTTCTCCATTCAAGGGGAGGACTCTTAGAGAAACAAGTCCAAGTTATGATGGAATAGAATTACATTTCTTTTGATATCTTTTTGTTGATGTAGATTATAGTTCTTTAGTTTCTCTAATTTGTAATTAGACTAACTTCTTCTTATTGCTTAGATAGTATGTATTTCATTTTGATCCATTCATTTCCATGGATGTATTTTTAATTCAAGTTCTTTACTTATGAAAGTATGTTAGATTCATAGATTAGCATGGTTGCAACCATAGTGTGTTACTTCCTTTACATTTCTTTGATTGCTTTAATTTTTGCAAGTTATTTTCAATTCTTTCAAGTGTGTTTCAATTCCTGCAAGTGTTTTTTATTTTCCACAAGTGTGTTTATGCAAGAGTGGATTGATTTACTTTATTGCAATGCATGTTAGATAGCCAATGCTAGCGTAGGAAACCATTGCCTGCATATATTTTGCACGATAACCTTGAAACAACAAGACCTAACCTGGATTGATAATTAATGTATTGAGTGATTAATTTTTTTAATAGCACAATTGTTGTATCTTTCACAGTTGTTGATCTATTTAAGGGTTTTTGGTCTAATCAAGAAGTTTGAATTGTGTTGAAAGTCTTAAGTTCCAAAAAGTTTTAAGTTTTTTAAGATATTGATTCACTCCCCCCTCTCAGTATCTGGTGTGTTCAACATATTGTGACATAATGTGTCCTAGAAGTTTATTTTATTAGCACCAAATTGTCATTTCTTGAGATTCAAAGAATCGCATATTTTAAGCATCTTTTGAAAATCAATTCAAGGTGTTTGCAATGCTCGCCTCTTTTCTTTGAAAATGTAGTCATATCATCCTTGTATAAACCATGATCCAATCAATTAGACTTGAAAAATTCATGTTAATTACTCTTTAAAAAATTTACCATCTATTCTTCAATCCAAATGGCATCCTCACATATACATATGCACCCCAAGGAGTAGTGAATGTTGTTATATGTTGCTTTGATTCCTTAACAACCACCTAGTTGTATACTGAGAATCCAACAATCATGGACACTAATTTTGATCTTGTTACTTGTTGCAACAAATGGTCCATTATTGAAAGGGTGTAGTTATCCTTGAGAGATTTAAGTTTGGGGCTTTTAAAATCAATAAACAAACTTATTCCTCCATTCTTATTTCTTATCAAGACAATATTAGACACCCATTCAAAATGTCTAAGATTTGATGATTCTCAATTCCTTCAAATTAATCAAATATTTCTAAATTTGGAGATCCAAGTTAGGGCTGATAGGCACTTGTTTGTGCCTAAATGATTTAGCATCGGGCTAAAGTGGGGTAGTATGCTAAAATAAATCCTCCCTATATGCCTAAATATCTTCATATAAGCATGAAAAACATTTTTTTAACTTGTTCAACAAGTAAACAAACATTTGCTTCTCATGTGGCTTTAGCTTCTTCTTGATGTACATCATTTGTCCCTAGGTTCACTCCCTCAACATCTTCATTATTTGACTTGGTTTTATTCTTGTAGTGATCTCTACCATCAAACATCTTTTCTAAGGCCATCGACCCCTTTGGAATAGTGTTCATTTTTAATTGTGCTATCTCATTCCCAAACAAGGTTTATTTTCCATCCTCTATTTCAACCATGGCTACCAATAAATGAGTTTATTGTAAATTAACTATATTGGTTAAGAATTTTTAGATCTATTTGTTATCATCAAAACCCTATCAACTACATACATTATCTAGTATAGTGGTTCTCTCCAAAACTTTAACACTTTGATAATGTAAAGGAATATTGGATTCCAAATCATATTGCTATGCCACTAATATGAAATCATTAACCTCCATGTTCTCATTTTTTATACAAATTCAATGTCAATAGCATAAAAAAACTCCATGTCCCAAATTGAATTGCTATATGATTTGAGCTTCTATTCTTTAGTTGCATATGTGCCTCTTAATTTATGAACTATTAGCTTAGAATCTCCATGAATCCTGGGGCATATAACTCCATTCTTATGAACAATATTTAACCCCAACATTAAGGCCTTATATTTAGAAATGTTATTTGTACATTGGAAGGTCATCTTAAAATAAAAATTCATACTTTTATTTACCTGGAGACAATATGGCAATGCCTACACCATTTTCCTCTCTTGAGCAAGCACCATGGAAGAACTAATCCAAAGACCATCACTCAATTTCTTATGAACATTTAGAGTAGGGAAATCTCCTCAATTTCAATTTCACCAAAAAAATTATCATATTATCAATGTTGGTATCAAATAATTTTATATCATCAGAAGACTTGTACTTATCCTCTAAGCTATCAAGGAATATTTATTCCCTGTGTATCTTCACATTCTCACCATGTAAAGGAATGGTGGAATATGATAGATCCATTTGTATGCTCCCACCAATATAAGCTACCTACATTTTGGATAGCAACATTACCCACTTAGCAACACAATCCACTAGTATGATGTCCATCATGAAAAATTTGTTTCAATATATTCCCAATTTTTCCTCAGCATTGCTTACCAACCTAATGAAATTCACTTCTCTAAAGTCCATGGCAAAGAATTTTCCATAGTACTTGGACACTTGCAACCCAAGGTCATTCATCACTTGAAGTGGAATGACATTACTAGATGCTCCCAACTCAAGCATACAATTATGAAGAAGCCATCCATTTATGATCAAAGTGGTATAAAAATAATCCATATTCAATTTGTTTTTCACAACTAAAGCACCAAGATACACCACTATTGCATCCTCATTATCTGCCTTTTCTTCTTCATCTGTACTACTGATTATTTTTTCAAGTACAAAATAAGAAATAAAATAAAAATCCCATTCCCTATGCTCTAGGACTCTAAGAGCTTCAAACAAAGGAAAATAAATTCTTACTTTGCTTGAGATCTATCCAACATCAATTGGAGTGTACATTGGAAAAAGTGCATTTGGCACTGCTATGGTCACCTCATTTATATACGAAATGCAAGATTCCACCTTATTTGAAAGAGAACCAACTATATTATCTTTCACCTCCATTCTAGATTAAAAATGTGTAGGCACATGGTTTGATGACACCTTCTGGTCTTTTTTAGAAACCTTTACATTAGAAATATTTTCTCCATGGATAGCAATACTACTTTTTTGCACATGATGGTTTTGGACCTTGAGCACATACTTATTTATTTGTTGTAGTTTTGAAAATTTTCTTTATCAAAATTCTTCTTGGCTAGGATACTCTATTTATCATCACCATTCAACTTTTGTTTACCATTATCAATCCTTTGTACTATCAAATTTTCCTTATTATCCCTATACAAACATAGACCTATTCCTAAGTTGGTAACGACTTTGGACTTTCATGATTGTTACATAAGTGAGGGTATTAATGTCCTTATCTAATGGAATCATTGTATTGTACATATATTGCATGAGAGACTTAAAATGATCAAATTTATGAGTTGGCTCAGATTTGGGTAGTTTGGTATGTCATAGAAATCAAGTTGTCTATACCTTTTGGCTCCTAAAGGCTAATGGAAAGGTGCAAATATTTGAGTCTATCTCTTGGGGTTTTTCCGCACATTATGTCCTACATTTTTTGTAGTTTATGTCAGTTTTAAGGTATGTTGTGTAGTTGTTGGTTTCCTACCTAACGATGAGTAGCTTGTGTTGGAACATGTTTGTCATTGCACCAAAAGATCGACCTATTAATGCCTAATACAAATTCCAAAGATAAGTGGATCCATGAGAGGTGGTTAGTCCATGTCCTGAACCTAAAGGAAGGCACTAGCGATTACTCCAACAATCCCACCTTAACATCACTTAAGGGGATTCGAACTTGTGACCCAACTCTAATTCCATTTGTTGGAACATTTTTTTCATTGCACCAAAATATCGACCTATTAACACCTAATACAAATTCCAAAGATAAGAGGATCTACGGGAGGCAGTTAGTCCATGTCCTGAATCTAAAAAGAAACTAACCCCTACCTATCCTACCCCTTGTGGCATTGTTTCTCCTTACATCATATTCATCAATGTTAATTATTCTCCTTATGAGAAGATAATCAACTAAATAATCAAAAAAATTGGTATTGGTCCCTTAGGTCCACAAAGGAATTACCTTAATATAAGGTGCTTACTTTTTCTTGGTTTTTCTACCCTAAAGAACCAACTCCATCTTGTTTCCACTTAGCATGTTGATTCCTAACATTGTTTTCATTACCTCCCTATGTAGGATGATTATTTCATTGTCTTCTTCTATCCATAGTAATAATAATATTGAAACTAGCTTCTTGCAAAAAAATTGCCACCACCTTTATGGGAGAAAATATTTTCCTTAATAAAATTTATGTTGCAAACCAAAACAACAACTGCAAACACACTAAGTCTTTGAAATTTTCTAATGATTTTTAGATGTTTAATAATTGTCATCTCGACTTTGTATAAAAAGCTTCACTCACAAGGCCAGGGTTATCATCTAGCAAGAAAAATCAATTCATCAACAGAACTGTGGAGGGTTCAAGGTCAACTCTATGTGAGTGAGCTTTCCCTCCTACACATTGATCTTGGCTTAAACTCAAGAAGGTATTCTTAGAGGTTGAAATATATGAAATGATTTAAGAATCGATAGCCAAACCTAACTTTTTATACAACCCCAAAATTTTCCATTGGGATAAGAACAACCAACTAACTTATTTCCTTTCTATAGTTGATTCAACACCATTACAACGAGTGTTGGGTGAGGACGAGATACATTATTCACAAATTTTACAATAACTATTATTTCCTATGTACTACAATATCATGAACTAAAGAACATCCAAATTAAACCATAAGATATTATTTAATTTTTTGTTCATTTAGAATTTTTTTTTTGGTGATTGGAACAGCAATGTACAAGACTGGTGTCAATCACAACTAACAAGGAAGTGAGTCCAAGGGACAGTGCCAAATAGTAGTTGATCTAAGCATTCAAATGCCTCAATATTTGTTATTATTCAGCTTCGCATACTTTGTAATCCATCAATGAAGTGCACAAATTCATTTATAAACACAATGATCTATTACAAGAAATGCAATAGGTTTAGAATCTTGTCACATTCATCAAATAGTGTTTACATTCACAGTAGTAAATGTGTTGAGAAAATACCTTCTAAAAATATATATTTCTAAAGAAGTTAACACGTTCATGGAGACATAAAACTAAACAATAACCTCACAATAATTTATGTACTAATCAAACACTATCTTTTTCTTCTTGTAGCTAAACTATGAATAAAATATCTATCTACAACATTTTCTCTAAGTTAAATTTTGATGATTTATTTATTCCCGTCTATTATCCAATCTTATCCAAATGACAAAACTCTCGCAATATACTCAGAAGGGTCAAAACCTTGATTTCTATATTGTATCACCCAAAAAATTCATGAGCTTTAAGGTGCTCCCACCCAAAATGGGCACTCCAAACCAAAAGTAGTATCTACAATAATTTTTGGTAAACTAAGCATTGATTTTGGGTAGTTGGGTGAACATTTTGTAATAATGTGTTGGAACACATAGATCTATTGAGAGAAGGGTGAATCAGTAGATATTGAAATTTTTACTTCTTAGTACTTAATGCGGATGAATTATTTGATTCTTAATGTGTAGATAAAACTTGACAAGAAAACACATGAGAGAGCACATATTCAGTCATCACATAACACCAAATGTATGTGGAAAACCCAAGGTTGGGAAAAACCACGGTGAGAAATTTTGTTAGGATCTACTATCCTAATCCAACCTCACAAGCTTGAAATCTATTACAATACTTTAAGGGAACCAACCCTATGGAGACACCAATCCCCTGGTTTTAGGAGCAACCATTCCAAGGAAGCACCCACTCCCTAGATTGAGCTTCTACCCAATTATCTGATGGCACCCACCAATTAGATTTACAATGTTGGATATTATAGTTTAACAACAGTTCTATCTTGCAACTTATATGCAACTACACTTACATGAATGTTGCACCCTCTGCAACTCTCCTTCTGCTTTGCACCTATTTTTCATCCTGCATTCACCTCGTTCTTTGCATATACTATTTTCTCAACACCATATCCTCCTTTTTAATACACAAGTTTGAATGAGTAGAACCCAAACAAAAAGCACAAACCATATTAGAATTTCTGATTTTTGTTTGGTTCAACTTGTTCAAGCATAGTGCATTCTTTTCTGCAACCATGTTCTCTACACTTTTCCACTCCCAACTCTTCTTTTTCTCCTCTATATTCTCTCTCTTTTGACCACACTATGTTACATGTTAGTTCTCTCACTTTTCTTTTCTCACAGTATATCCTTCCTCGAGCTATGCACCTTTGACCAACACAACTTGATGCTACAATTAGGGTTTTTGTTCTTACTTCCTCAAGAATCATACTCTGCATCGAGCCATGCCCGCATTAAATTCTTCATCGGAGAGACTTCTTTGATTGATGGTTTGTAGACCCAAAATTGGATTCACATTTAATGTATTCTTTTGTGCATCAGATTTGAAATCAATCTTTGTACACTTAGTGCTTTTTGTCGCCGTTCTGCCTTTCAAATCACCAATTAAGTCAGCTGATGGAGTAGATAGACCAATTAATTTCATTCTTCTGGTTGAATGCCAGTCAGAAACTGCTTTCACGGATTTAACCATTTCAAACTACCATCTTCAAATTCTAATTTTTTATCTTGTCTTTATGTGCCAAGATCCTTGGTTCTATATTCATCTCGACAACATTAAGACATTATCGTCAAATTATTCTCCTTAGAATCTCAGTCGTCAATTTCTTAGTATGTCCACATCGTCACCACGCAATTCACAACAAGGATGTGAATTTCTCTGTCATCCAATCACTATATACCACTTGTATGTACGTCATCATCCACATATGCATGGTCCCACCAATAATTGTGTAGTTGTCATTATATCTGCAAGGGGACCTCATAATATATCAATTCAAAAATAAAATGTCACTTTGATATTTTCATCACAGTGTCGGTTATCGAGCACTACACACAACCGTTGTACCGTAGACCCCTTTACTTATGTGTCCCAGGGTTATGGGCTATGATACTTCACACCGCATTACCACAAGGCACAAGAACTATTTCTTGTGGGATGGTAGTGTTCATCACAGTACCACAAGGTACCCTCTTTAGACTCTACGGGTTGGCGGGGAGTCTGCTATACTGCAAGCACCTAGTCTTGTCTTTCATGGAATGGTGGGTAAGCTTCTCAATGATACAATCTCCTCAACACTTGCATACCAACCTCAAACACATCAATGACATTTACTCTTTTAGCACTTTTGACATCAATGACAACATTTTCCAACAATCTCCCCCTTTGTCATTGATGGAAAAACCTAATGCTCAATCAACTAATGCTCATCCATATGATTATTCAACTATAACATCCTCACCAGATCAACATCTAAACATTTTTTCTATACTCCCCCTGGCTCAACTTCTTGAGCATTTGCATAACTCTCTCTCCCCCTTTGACATCAATGGAAAAGGGAACACTCCCCCTTGACATATGCTCCCTCTTTGACAAAAAACACAAAGAGAAAGAGGGGATTCTGAACTCTACAATCATCAAGTCGTTAGAAATTTGTAAAACAAGTTTTACCTGACTTGATATGCCTTGTCTTATCCAAGGAAGAATGAAGAACCAATGAAGTTCCCCTTGGATGCATGCCCTATCACTAATTCTTAGTGATATGATGTGGGAGAAACTACTCCCAAATTTTGCCTCAGGTATTCAAACTACTCGGTAGGAAGAGGCTTGGTGAAAATGTAAGCCACATGTTCCTTTGTGGGAATATACTCCATGTTGACTTCCTTGTCTACAACCTTTTCTCTAATGAAATGATATTTAATTGATATATTATTGGTTCTGGAATGCATCAGGAGATTCTTTGAGATGTTGATAGCACTTGAATTATCACAAAGAATAGCAATAGGCTCTTTGTAGTCCAATTTCATGTCCTTTAAGGTCTACTTCATCTATAGAATCTGAATACAACATGCAATTGCTACAACATATTCTGCTTTTGATGTAGAAAGAGTAATAGACTCTTGCTTCTCACTCAACCAAGAAACCAAACTATTTCCTAAGAAGAAGGCTCCACCACTAGTGCTTTTCTTGTAATCTACACTTCCCGCCCAATTAGCATCAATATATGCAGTCAAGGTAAAATCTTTTCCTTTGGGGTACCACAACCCATAGTCAATTGTGCTTTTAATGTATCTAAATATCCTCTTTACTGCGTTGACATGAGATTGCTTTAGTGTAGCCTAAAATATTGCAACCATGCATACTTCTTGCATAATGTCTAGTCTTGATGCAATTAAGTACATCAAGCTTCCTATCATTGACCTATATAGAGTCTGATTTGCTTTAGGTGACTCATTTGACTTACTCAATTTATTGCCAGTTATCATGGGGGTACTAATTGTTCTACTATCTTCCATGCCAAAATTCTTGAGCATTTTCTTAGCATACTTAGTTTGAGATATGAATATCCCATTATCAGTTTGTACAATTTGTAAACCAAGGAAAAATGATAACTCTCCTAACACATTTCAAATTCATCTTGCATATGTGTGGAAAATATTTTACACATTCTATCATTACCGCCTCCAAAAATAATTTCATCTACATAAACAACAACAAATATCATGTGCTCTCCTTCAGTTTTGAAGTATAAGTTGTTTTCAGCACACCCCTTCTTGAAACCTTGGTGTTGAAGATATTTATCTAATCTGGAGTACCATGCTCTCAGTGCTTGCTTCAATTTGTACAATGCCTTTCTCAATCTATAAACATAATCTTCTTCTTCTAAAAGCTAAAAACCTTCTAGTTTCTCAATGTAGACTTCCTCTTCAAGGTTTCCATTCAAAAATGTTGATTTGACATCCATTTGGTATACCTTGAATCCCTTGTAAACTGAAAAGGAAAGAAACATTTTAATGGCTTCTAACCATGCAACTAGTGCAAATGTTTCTTCAAATTCAATTCCTTCAACTTGTGTGTACCCTTTGCACACTAACCTCACTTTATTCCTGACAATAGCTCCATCTTCATTCAATTTATTTTTGAATACCCATTTTGTGCCAATTACATTTTTACTTGACGGTCTAGGTACTAACTCCCATGTCTTATTCTTCTCAATCTAGTTGAGTTCCTCTTCCATGGTGTTTATACAACTCTCATCTTTACTAGCTCCATTAAATCTCTTTGGTTCGATTTGAGACAAGAGAGAAAAATTCACTTGTTCCTTGCTTCTTGCAAGTCTTCTCCTTCTCTAAACACCTTCATTCTTGTCACCGATTATTTGTTCTATAGGATTATCCTTTTGCACATATTTCCCAGGGGCTCATTCAACCTCTTCCTTAGTCTCTTATCATTGTTCTTCTCCTTCAACTGTTGGACTTAATTCATCATCATTTGAATCAATCTCTGAATTATTTTTGCTAAACTTCCCTTGGCCTGTATTTTCATCAATCTTGACATTAATACTTTCTTGTTCAACCTCTTGTTGTAGTATTTGTATGATTTGCTTTGAGTAGAATATCCTAGAAATATTCCTTCATCACATCTTAATTCAAAACTTCCCAAATATTCATCTTCTCTTTTTATGTAGCACTTGCTACAAAATACCTTGAAGTATTTGACTAATGCAGGATTACCATACCACAATTCGTATGGAGTTCTACCACTATTTTCTCTTAGCATTGCTCTATTTTGAATATATACAACAATATGAATTGCTTCCTTCTAGAATGTATCTGTAAAATTTTCCTCATTTAACATGGCTCTTTCCATTTCCTTCACAATCATGTTTCTTCTTTCTAACATGTCATTTTTCTATAGCATTCTTGGTGTTGAATATTGTTGTTTGATTCCATGATCTTCACAGTATTATTTGAACTCACTTGATATAAATTCTCCTCCTCTGTCTAATCTTAGACACTTAATTCTTGTCCAGGTCTCCTTTTCTACCAACTTCCTGAAGATCTTAAACTTTTCAAATGCTTCAACCTTCTCCTTTAGAAACGTTACCCATGCCATTCTAGTGTAATAATCAATTAGTAGTTGTAGACATCCAAATTTGACCACTCCTACATGGTCAAGCTCGTCTACCTTATTCGTCCATCTCGTCAATATTAATTAAACAATTTATTTAATTAATATTGCACATTTTGTCTAAAGTCCCTAAAGTATTTAATGCAACAATTAAATACTTTACCTTACACCTTTTCCACTCTAAATTAAATAAACATATCAATTTATTTAATTTAGTCATTTGACCTTTTTGAATAAAACCAATTTTAAATTCTTTTTTATCTCTCCTTGTCACATCCTCCATAACCTTATTCTAATCTGGATTAAATTAATTAATCCATGATTAGGATGTGCACCACTTAATCAAGATTAGTGTCACATCCTCCATAATTTCCCACTTGCTTCTAATCTCTCATTAATTTTCTTAATCATGCATTTGCACAACCTTAATCTAATCATCCTGCCACATTTAGCATACCTTTTTGGTCAACCTTTTACATATTCCATATTTGGCATTGACCCCTTCCCCATGTGAATTTTTAATTCATATTTATTCATCCAAGACTCCTCTCTTCCCCATGTGATAATTCACATTTATTCTTCCAAGGCTCTCCTTATTCCCATGCAAATTCTAGAACCTTTGACTTGTCACATCACTCACATGTGTCAAGATGTGAGGGTTTGTGAGTCCTCAACTCACCATAGCCCTCCATCTTGGCCATGGTGGCTCAATCCTAACCGTTGAATTCTCTAGAGAATTCAAATTCTTCTATAAATACCCCCTCTTCTCATGCATTAAAAAGACTCTAAGCATTCAAGTACCCTCATGCTAGCAAAATTGTGAGTCATTTTCAAGCCATCATCAAGCAATTCCTTGCCTTCATTTAGCATACTTTCCTTCATTCCAATCACCATTACATACTTAGTTTAGCCTCCATCTCAACTTGCATCTACTTCATATCACAACTACCATCTAAGGAGCACACATACCAAATTATATCAAGGGCCAACCAAGGAGTCAGCACGAAAGGTATAATCATTGTTCTTTTTATCTTTTCTTTTGTGTTTTCTTCCTTAGGCTAATCATTTGAGGTGGTCTTGTGTTTTTATTCTTGTATTCTTAGTTTAGTTTGCATATTTAGGATAGAAAATACTTGCATTCACATTCTGGCACGCCCAGTGGGACCCACCAACGGGTTCCCATCCTTTTATGTTTTTTGTTGTTTCATTTTTGCAGGTTTAGGTTTGCAGAAGGGCATACTTTCCCTCCTAGAAGGGTGTACCCACCCTTGATAGGCACAGAAGGGCGTACATGCCCTCCCAAAAGGGCGTACCTACCCTTGAACAACACTGTTTTCTGTTTTCTATTTTCTGCTAACTATTTTCTGCAAAAGGGCATACCTGCCCTTGAACAACAATGTTTTATATTTTTTTCTCTTTTCTGCTAACTATTTTCTGAAGAGGGGTATATATGCCCTCCTAAAATGGCGTACCAACCCTTGACAGACAAAGAAGGGTGTACCTACCCTTGAACAACATTTTGTTTTCACTGTTTTACTGTTTTTACTAATTGTTTTCTGCAGAGGGGCGTGCCTTCCCTCCCAGAAGGGCATACCCACCCTTGATAGGCACAGAAGGGTGTAACTTCCCTTGACAAAGGTTGTTTCAAGGTAAAAATAGGGGGTAAACTTGCATTTTCAGATTTTATTTTTTATTGTTTTTGGTTTACACTAACCCTAACCTATTTTTTTGATGTTTGTGTGAGTTTTTCTAAAGTTTGTGCAGCTCCTAACGCTTGTTGAAGACAAAAATATAAAAATCCTAACGTATTTGCTATAGGGCAGACAGTTTTATTGATTAAGTTGTCTTTTTCTTTAATATCTAGGCACATATTTTAATTAGGGGGGATTCAAAACGTTTGATTATTGTGCTCGTAGGTAAGCTATTGACGTATCCAATCCCCTTGTGCCATTTGGTGATCCTGGGTGAAGATAAATTGTAGCTTACCTAAGTCCTTTGTGTTACCCAAAGGGGTGTTATACCATTCAAGCTTTCCCCTTGCACTTCGTGTGAGCCTGGGGAGTAGCCAAAAACGGTTAGCATTCTCTTCTTAGTGGGAACTACTTGGGCATTTCATCACCCCAAGGGACGATTCCAACCACGCGTACCAATGGCATATATAAAGGGGGGAGAGCCAAAGTTGTACCCCAATCTAGTTGTGTCATGTCTAGTAGAGCGTCGAAGCTAGGGTGATACCTAAATAGATGTGAAGAGTTGGTCCAAGCCTTTTAGTATCTCGTTGGGGTTCCCAATTCACGCTTGTGATGGATTGGTGTTCACAGTTGTGCCTCACATACAGAGCATATATCGAGGACTCCCTAGATCCTCTTGTTTAGCCTAGATTAGAAAACTATGTCGGCCATACCCTTCATACTAATTATAGGATTGTGTTGTCTGAATTGTCTTCTTGTGTAAAACTAGTGCATACTTTACTAGTCAATCCAGTCAGCCTTACTGCTTGTCGTTTGTTGTGTTTTGAGTGCTTGCTATAGCTATTTTTTAATAGTTCAAGTCCAACTTTTTTGAAGAGGGGCATACCTGCCCTCTTAAAGGGCATACCTTCCCTCTAAAGGGGTGTACCTTCCCTCTGCATCAGCCTTTTGTCAACTTGTTTTTGGTCAGAATTGTCAAACTTTTCACCCAAAGGGTGTACCTACCCCCTAAAAGGGTGAACCTACCCCCTAAAAGGGTGTACCTGCCCCCGCAAACGACCAATTTCACCACCCGTTTTCCTATTCTGATCAGCCGTTTTCCCGTTCTGATACCCCGTTTTCCCGTTCTGACCACCCATTCATTGGTTCCAAGCATTCATTTCTCGTTTCGAATACCCGTTTCATCATATGGGGAACCCATTTTGTTGAACTCGTTCCATCGTTCGGGGAATCTGTTTCATCATTCAATCCATTGGGGACTTAAAACCTTGTTGTTTCCTATGATCTAAACACTTTCATCCCCTTTCATTCACGTGTAATTCATCTTTTAGTCCATTTTCACTTTCCAAAAGATCACTTAGTCATCACCTGCATCATATAGGCACCTTTAAAACATCTCTAAGTTGCATCATTCACCATCGTTCTTTCGATCCAAATCTCCTAAGCCTTGTTTTAAAGGTTATTATCCGAATTGACCTAGGCATCTGAATCTGATCATTACCTTACACATTAATCATTATCTTTGGCCCAATCAATCCACTTCTATCGTGAAGTTAATTCGGTGTTCTAAGTCATCATCCTCAGCCCAATCAATCTTTTTCTATCTTGAGGTAGATTCAGTGTCATGATCTTCCATCTGTCCTTCAATCTGATCGACCAACGCCTTAAGTCACCTAGGGTGATTTCTGAATCCCTTACATCATCCATCCTCTAATCTTATCAACCATTTTGTCAAATGATCCCAATCTATCATCAATCAACCCTATCCAATCATCCAATATCAATCCTATCCGATCTCAATACAATCCAATCACCCAATCAATCCTATCTCAACCATATCCAATCATCCAATTAATCAATCAACCCTTATCCTATTATCCGATCTCATCATCCAATCAATCGATCCTTTATCCAATCCAATCAATCCTCTAACTGTCATTTAGGTCCACCCAGTAGTTTTGTATTTTCATGCCCATTCAGACTAGATCACAAAACAAGAAATAAATGGTCGAGCAACAAGCCCAAGGTTCCCAACTGAATTTGCCTCAAGATCCCAACAACACTACAAACATCTCATAAGATCCTAACAATGGTACGAATATCCCTCAAGATCCCCATAACGGTGCATCGTCACAGTCCAACACTGACGTCCAAAACGCATCACCACCCGGAGACGAGAACATGGTCAATCAGCCTGAAGTCACAATTGACGAATATCTTAGCAATCTCGCTAATGTTCAGATGACAGATCGCCTCCTTAATGAGCATGGGGATAAGACCCTTGCCACTCTAATCATGAAAGGGGTCAAACCACCACCCAATTTAAATGTGTCACAATATACCGACACCCAGTCTCTGCCTACACCGCAAGATCCGCAAACTTTGCAAAATGTTCTAGGAAACTCTTATGTACCCAAAGGTGCACCCATAGAAAATTGGTATCATCCTAAATTCGGAAATGTTGTAATCCATCAAGTCGCCACTTATCCTCGCCTCCCATCCGCTGCCTCTATGGCCCCACCTGATCCTAATGATTCCTATGCCTATGGCATGCCACAAAACATTATGCTTGCTCCACCACTTCCACCTCACCATCCAGGTTGACCACCTGTCAATACTAGGGGCACCCCACTTCTCGCACTGATGCCACCTACAGGACCTGCACCCACTGGTAATCTACTACCGCCACCCCAAGGTAATATCCCTACGTTTCAAAAATCCCTCATTAATCCACATCAACCTATTGTGATGCAGGCACCACCACAACACACCGCTATCCCTTTGCAAATGCCAACACAACATGTTGTTGCAACCAGTTCATCTCAACCATCCCAAAAAAATGTCACTATATCACAACAAAACATCACCGTTCCACAGCAAAACGTTTCATTTCCTCAACAACACACTATCGTTCATACGCAACCCCCACATCAAGCTACGCAAACTACTTCACAACCGCCGCAACCACCCCATAATACTTCTGCAACAATCCTAGAACAACAACATATCCCATCTCGCCCACTTTATCAGCAATCGCCACCCCATCAGCAACCACCCCATCATACACACATGCCTACACAACCACAAAGGAATCCTCTCACACAATATCTTTACCACACATCTAGTACATACACCACTTATGCTGCCACATCCAATCCTAATCCAAACATTCATGTAGCTACTCTAAATCAGCCACAGACTCAACCACCTCCCTACACCAATCCTTTACAATCGCACATGAACCCATACCAACAATAGTTTAATCCACAACAACCTCCATACATCACGCATCAACCTAACATTGCATATAATTACTACGTTCAACAACAACCCTCATACCAACAAGGTGTCACATCCACGTCCTACACGCAACAACGGCCACAAGGTGCTCAATACATCCCATATTATCAGCCAGGAGCATCTACGTCATCATACTATCAAGCTGCTATGCAATACTAGCAGGGTATCCCATCAACCTCATACTATCAACAGTAGCCATCATACCAACAAGAAATTTCCACCTCTTATCGTCAAAATCCATCATCCTCATATCCACCCTATGTGAATTCACAACTCGCTTATGACAATCAATTCCAACAAACACCCCAACTTGCTTATGATCCAACTACTTCAGTACCATCCTCATCATACTAGCAGTATCCTTTGTACAATCAATCCAATCCTACTCTCGTAGTGCCTATCAATAAAGACTTGGAAGAAGTCAAAGCTACATTAAAGGACTTACAAGCAGGAACGGGCAAACAATCGTTTAAGTTTGAAGAAAATGGCCTTACCCGTTTGATGCTTCAATATCGTTGGTTCCTTTCCCAAAGCATTTCGAAATGCCAAATTTGATAAGTATAAGGGAACCAAAGATCCCAAGGCTCACCTTCAAGATTTTTACACCCATTGTCAAGAAGTCATGCACAATGACAATTATCTCATGAGATTGTTTCCCAGGATTTTACAAGGAATTTCTCTTGATTGGTTCATGGGTCTTGAAAATGGATCTATCAAGTCTTTTGCACAACTCTCAGAAGAGTTTGTATCCCACTTCTCCTTTAATTTGGAGGACATCGATATACTAGATCTCCTGAAGGAAAAGCAGTGTGAGGGAGAAACCTTTGTGAGCAATCTGCAAAGATGGCGAGCCCTAGCTAGTCGCATGAAATCCCCACTAAGGGAAAAGGATATGGTCACCTTGTTCATTGAAAATTCCCATCTGGATATGGCTTACAACTTCAGACTCCACTATGTCACAACCTTTGCAGCAATAGTGGAGAAAGGTCATATTCTTAAGAGGGCCATTATCACCAAAGGACAATTCAAAATCTTTAACTTTGACAAGGAAAAGTCATTTGGGGACAAACCTCGTTATTGGAATAAAAACAAAATCGATTTCAATGATGGTGTTATCGACACCAAACACATTCAAGTAGCTAATTCTTCCCAAAAGCCATCATATCCCCCTCCCCAACAGTGAAAATCCTCACACGATATCAATACCTCAAGGGGCACCTCGTCCTAACCAACAATCCAATCAGAATAAACAAGGGAATGGGAAACATCAATTCACTCAATTAGGAGAACCCCAAAGTTTCATGTTTAATAGGCTCCTCCAAGCTAATTACCCGATTACATACCCTATGACCAAGCCTATTGATGAATCCAAGCCTAAACCAGCATGGTACAAAGAAAATGAGTATTGTGAATTCCATAAGATTAAGGGGCATACTTTAAACAAGTGTCAAAGTCTGAAAACATACATCCAGGATCTTATAGATCGCGGTGACATACATGTGGATGCCAGCACTGTGACATCATCCAATGCTCAGTTACAAATATATCAGAATTCTTTCCCGAACCATAATTAGGGTCCTAGCATGTCAAACACCAACCCAGGGCCTAGTAACAACAATAATCAGGATAGCAACACCAATAATATCAGTTACAAAAATGTGCCATTCAATTATCAAGGCATTGTCATGCACATCGAACAAGTGGAGCCACGTGTATCCATGATACATGTAAAAGGAAAGGATCCTCAATGTGTTGTTAGTACCCATCGAACCCACATCATAGTCCCTGGAGCCACCGCATCCACCTAGCCACAGCTTGTGAATTCTCAGTACAACATTCTTGACCATCTAGGAAAGACCTCGGCCCAGATATCCATTTTGGACCTGCTTAAGTCTTCTCCCGCACATCCAGAAATCATAAATAAGGCCTTACGAGACACCCAAGTTCCTAATAACATAGACCCTATGCAATTTCAAGCATTGGTAGGTCATCTTTCTTCCACCTATCAATTGGGTTTTAGCCAAAACGACATGCCTTGCATTGACTCTAATCATAATTGTCCCCTCCATCTAGAAGTCCTAGTAAATCGGCATAAAATAAAGAGGGTCTTGGTAGATAATGGTTCTACCCTGAATCTTTGTACATTGAAATTCATAAAACAGGTTGGATATACCCATGTTGATTTAAACAATCAGGTCATCACAATCAAGGCAAATGATAATGCAGAGTGAGATTCTGAAGGAACAATATGTCTTCCAATTCAGGTTGGGCCAATTGTACAATACACTACGTGTCATGTCCTTGATATGGAATAACCATATAACCTCCTCCTTGGTCATCCATGGATTCACGCCATGCAAGTCATCCCATCTACATACCACCAATGTCTAAAATTCCCATTCAGTGGGGTAGAAGTTACCATAAACGTCAATCCCCAGCCATTTGAATATTGCCACGCATTAGAAGCTTATTTTCCTCATTCCCACTATTTCCCTAGAGTAGAAATAGGACCACCACAGACGTCATCATCCCACTCATCTACCACCACACTAGCCACCACTTCATCCACGTTTGATTCTACCTTTACCAAAGTCCAAATCATTGATAAGGGATGCGGTGAATATGAGATGCGCATAGCCTTGAACGTGGAAACCATGCCACTATCACCACACCTATGGCCAGTCTTCTCAATCTACATCAAAACCAGAAGACAAGATTGTCACCTTTAATGTTCCGACTATGGGATCCAACACCTTTCATTCACCTGGGTTAAGACAAGATGCGCCAAAAGATGACATAAGCCAATGGGTCTACCATGAGGAACCTAATCCTTCCCCTCCTTTGAAAGAATATTTCTAGGAGAACTATCCTTGGCCATCTAAGTTTGAAAAAAAGTACAATTATCAGGGGGGAGGCCTTGGCTATGAAGAGAAAGGAAGGAAACACCATATAGAGGCTACAATAAGACCAAGAAATTTAGGCTTGGGTCATGACATAAAACAAAAAGGACCTATAGCATCATCTAGTACTTCTAATAATGTCAGTGAAAGAAACGCTCTCCTCGAGGACATACCAGAGGAGGAATCCATCATACACACATACAATGATGTAGATCACATTTACCTTTCTTCCATGTTTGACTGCTTACACATCTACACCATTAGCCTATCCCTTAAACATCCTGAACCCATAGACTGGGACCTACAAGGTAGCACACCTATCAATACTTTTCCCACAATGGATCAGTATGTACGTCTTATGGGATTGGGGGAAGATGAACAGCCTAACCGCAAAATTAAAAAAGAAACAAAATCAAAAAAGGTCACCTAGCAAAAACCTCCCTGAGATGCTTCTTGACCTAGAAAAAGTAAAAAAAAAGGGTGTATCTGATAGCGAAAACCTCGATGAGGCACTAGAGGATGGGGATGTTCATCTTCCCCTTGTAGGGACTCAACTCTCTAAAATATCATCCATCCTGATAGAGGAAACTCAAGAAATAAATTTGGGAACTGGAGAGGATCCAAAAATTACCTATGTAGCCAAGGCATTATCAGAGGAAGAACATTCTACCATCACCAAGATTCTTCAAGAGGGTATCATTAATTTTGCATGGACATATTCAGACATGCCAGGCCTTGATCCTACGTTAGTAGTCCATCATTTGGATGTACATCCAAATGCCAAACCTATCAAACAAAAGCTTCAGAAAATGCACCCTCAAGTCTCCCTGCTGGTTAAGAAAGAATTGGAGAAACTACTGGACATTGGATTCATAATACCTATTAATTATTCTGACTGGATCTCCAACATGGTTCCAGTCACCAAACCAAACGGTGACATCAGAATATTTACATATTTCCATGATCTCAACAAGGCTTGTCCCAAAGACAATTTTCCCTTGCCAAACATTGACATGTTGGTTGACCTCACTGCAGGTCATGAGATGCTTTCCCTTATGGATGGATTTTCCAAATACAATTAAATCAAGATTTCCCTTGAAGATCAACACAAAACAATTTTTACCACACCTTGGGGCACCTTCTATTATAATGTTATGCCCTTTGGCCTTAAAAATGCGATGGCAACCTATCAGCGAGCTATGACCGTCATCTTTCATGATCTTATCCACATCATCATGGAAGACTATGTTGATGATCTATTAGGAAAATCAAGAACATGAGAAGAGCATCCTACAATCCTCAAGAAGATATTTGAGCATCTAGAGTAGTACAAACTAAGGCTAAATTCGAAGAAATGTGTCTTTGGGGTCACACCAGGCAAGCTGTTGGGTTTCATTATCTCCCGAAGAGGTATAGAAGTTGATCCAGCAAAAGTTGAGGCAATTATGGATATGCCTCCACCACTCAATCTCAAACAATTAAGAAGCCTACAGGGTAAGTTCCAATCCATTTGACGATTCATTGCTCAATTAGCCAACAAGTGTCAATCATTTACTCATCTCCTGAAGAAGGATAATGCCTTTAAATGGAATCAACAGTGTCATCTCAGCTTCTACAAGATCAAAGAATATCTAGCTCACCCACCAATCCTTATGTCACCAATTCTTGGTAAGCCACTCCTGTTCCATATCTCTAATACTTCAGTGGCATTGGGGGCATTACTGGCGCAACACGATTAATCATCAAAAGAAAGAGCAATCTATTACATCAGCAGGAATGGTTGGCTATGAACTGAATTATTCCCCAATGGAAAAAGCTTTCCTAGTTGTGGTTTTTAGCTCGCAAAAACTCTGACATTACATTCTTAGTCATCCAGTAAAGCTCATCTCCAAGGTTGATCCACTTAAATACCTGTTATCTAGGACAATTTTGACTGGTCACATGGCTAAGTGGGTCATGTTTCTGAGTGAATTTGATATTGAATATGTGGATTGGAAATCTATTAAAGGACAAGTGATAGTTGATCAGCTGGTAGATGCACCTCTTGTAGATGCCTATCCTTTGACCACAAAGTTCCCTGGTGAAGAATTCTTTGCAGTAATTGAAGCGACCACATGGACACTGTATTTTGATGGGTCGTACACACACAATGGATCAGGGGTAGGAATCTTACTTATCACTCCTCAAGGGGATTATATACTAAAGTCATTCAGATTGGCCTTTTCGTGCACAAATAACATAGACGAATATGAAGCTCTTCTTACTGGCCTTCGAATAGCAATCCTATGGCATATCACTCACCTCAGAGTCTTTGGTGATTCTCAATTAATCATCAAACAAGTCAACGATGAGTTTCTCACAAAGGATGATAAGTTTGGTAGACAACTTCAAGAAGTATTTCACTTCCATCCAGTTTGATCAGATTCCAAGAGTCCAGAACAAAGCAGAAAATTCCATGGCTACCATTGGTTCCTTAATTGACATTTCTAAAGACAAAACAGAGTGTGAGTTCCTCGTTGAACAACTCTTAATACCGTCCTATGATATCCCTGAAAGTGAGATGGTGTGCGACATTGTAGGTCCCACGTCCCCTTGGTATCATGATATCTACACCTACCTTCATGACACCATCCTTCCTCCTGATCTCACACAAAACCAACAAAATTATTTCATCCAACGAGCATCTCATTACATAATCGTAGGTGATACACTTTATCGACATGGGTATGATGGAACCCTCCTCTGGTGTCTAAACAAGACTGAACCCCATACTGCATTAATGGAAGTACATAGTGGTGTATGTGGGGCCAGCTCCAATAGCATGGCCCTAGCTAAAAGAATTCTCTGAGTAGGATACTACTGGCCTACATTGGAACATGATTCTTGTGAGTTCGTCAAGAAGTTCCTACCCTGCCAACAACACACAGATTTTATACATGCTCCTGCACAAGATCTGCAGCCTCTTATAGCACTATGGCCCTTATCTTAGTGGGGTTTCGACCCAATCGGAAAGATATATCCCTGGTCCTCTGATGGCCATACCTTCATCATCACTGCAACTGAGTACTTTACTAAGTGGGCAGAAGGAATGCCACTCTCACAAATCACAGGTACTCAAATTTCAAAATTTATCCTCTTCCATATTCTCTATAGATATGGAATACCCTCCACCATCATTTCGGATAATGGAAAGTCTTTCAAGAACCAAGCTATGAAACACCTCTGTGATACCTTCCATATCCAACATCGTTGGTCTACGCCTTATTACCCCCAGGGTAATGGGCAGGCCAAAGCCATTGATAAAACTCTCATCAAAATCCTTAAAAAGGTGGTCAACAGTACTGGTCGCGATTGGCACGTTCACATTCATCCTTCTCTTTGGGAATACCTCACTTCCATCTGCACCCCTATCAGCACCACTCCATACTCTCTTGTCTATGGTGTCGATGCCATCTTGTCGATTGAGGTAGAAATTCCCTCACTGAGAATCTCCTTGAAAAATATTATCAGTGATGAAGATGCTCGAGTTGTGAGACTCAACCAGCTAGAACTCCTTTATAAAAGGTAGATCAAAGCATATGACCATCTTCAAGCCTATCAAAATCACCTGAAAAGAACCTACAACAAGAAGGTCTATCCCTGTCAGCTCAATGTGGGTGATCTAGTTCTCAAGGAAAATCAGCACACTCAATAGGACCGAGAAAAGAAGGGCAAATTTGAAGCAAATTGGCTTGGTCCTTATGTCATCACCGCCAAATATGGATCAGGGGCCTATAGGCTTTCTACGCTCAAAGGAGAGCCCCTAGAAGAGCCTATTAAGATCATGCACCTGAAAAGGTTCTACACTTAAATCAGTTGGGGTATCCTATTTTGTAAAATCAAAAAAATACAAAAAAAAAGTTAAAAAATTAGAAAAATCCAAAAATAGTAAAGAGAAATAATTTGTCCTATGGTGAAAACCACCCTTGGTGGCACCTTGGATAGGTACGTTTGGTGAAAACCTGGTCACAGGCACCATTCGTAGAGGGCTTAATCATTATCTACCTTGTGTCCTAGTTACTTTATGCTTCCATCCATCCGGATCTTATCATCCCATAGATCCTATCCTTTCATCCGCATCCATCATTTAGCCACTTGGTATGTTTTGATTGGGCATTGTATGATTATTAGCTATCTATAATCATGAGCTTTTCCATCCTAATCTGAGCTTATGTTGGTTTCATCTAGTTCTCATCTTGTCATGTCAGTTTGTTTGTCCTTCGTCGAACTATGTTTCCCCTGCACTTTCATGTAGGCAAGGTTGATCATTTGATCCACCCCTGGGGCATTTTGGTTGTCTCGTTTCGGTCATCCATCATCTGTCTCCATCGTCCCCTTTGTGCTCTTATCAATAGTTGTTCATCATTTGTCTTTTCTGAACTATGTTGCCCCTGTGCTTTCACGTAGGCAAGGTTGATCATTTGATCCTCCCCTGGGGCATTTGTCAGTCATATCTTTCATCATCGGTCTCCATTGGTCCTCTTTCCATTTTTATCCATGGTCTTTTCTCAAACTATAAGGGCTCTACACTTTCACATAGGCAAGGCTAATCTTTGATCAATCCCCGAGTCCCTAGGTCATTAGGGTGTGTTAGTCCTGTGTCATCTCTTGTGTTATGTTGTCAAGTATGCTCTTATCTAGTTGGTTCATCACAAACAGGATCCTCTAGTATCAGAAGATTTGATTAGTGTCAAAAATTATATGTCATGTGGGTCACCTTAGTTTAATATCCATCATCGGTCTCAATAGGATGCATGCTTCCTAATAGACCTCATCAACCCCATCCATCCTCTCGATCCTATGGAAAAGACGTTTGAACTTGACTGTGATCTTTTAATAATTTTTGCTTTTGGTTATTGTTTGAGCTCCCTATTTCAACTAATCAAGGTCACCATGATCTATCATATTATGGTGTTTTTTTATGGGTTAACATAGGGGCATATCTTGATCGTTTATTTTTGTTATCTATTGGGTCATCCCACGTAGTACCCACTAGGATCTCTAAGATCTTGTGTTACGTTGGGACATCCCTTTGTGCTTGTGGTTATCCCAATACCTGGCCTGATCAAAGTTATCACGACTTTGGGATGTTGGGACATCCTTGTTTGTTGTTTTTTTTTTCTGCATTGGACACTAATCTTTCCTTGTTTTCATATACCATGGCACCTAGTATCTTATGCTATAGCAAAAATCAGTGCTCCGAAGATGGCAAATTAAAATTAGGATTGAATTTTATAATCAATTTTGTTGCATCATATTCATCCCTATCATTTAACCTATGATTTTGGTTGTACAAATATTTACCTTCTCTCTCCCGTTCTTCTTAGGATATCAATGGTTTTCGACAAGTGCAAATTCACACCATCTACCCACATTCCCATGCATGTCCTTATTGACATTTATGTTCATTACACGTTGCGTTATAGGTTCATTGCATTTGCATTATTATCTAAGTTGTTTAGATTAATCATAATTGCTTACTCTAAGCATCTTAGATTCATTTTATATCCATACATTTCCATATTATATCATTAAAATATTACATGCATCAACACCTGCATCACAAAATGTTAGAGTCCATATCCATCATACATAAAATCATAAAACATGCATCACATCCTGCATTGCACACATTAGTTGCATCCATATAAGCATCAATATATAACATCATAAACATGTACATAATTACATCATGATCACCCATCATAAAATCATAAACATACACATATGCATAAATAAAATCATCCATCATATACACAACATGGTGTCAATAAGGGTTGTCACATATCATATAAATATCAAAATCAAATGTCCATCACATAGTCCATAATAATGCCCATCAATAACATCAAAATACATATCCACTGTATGCATCATAATCACAAAATAAAAATACTAGTACAAGGATCTGAATAAGGTACTTTGTACTGTCCATCCTGCACCTGTCAAAATCTCATATCCCCTCATCTCCCAAATGAGCTGCCCACATGTGACCTCTGTGGAGAGTCAGGCACTGGCCCCCTACGAGGGAGGGTCCCCTGTGACTCGTATCCTCGAGTCTGTGTCCCTAATGTTTGGGATGACACCGACATCTAAGGAGCATGTCGGACATACTGAAATGTGTACTGCATTGCATCTGGAACCACATGATGATAAGCGAACATCCAGTAGGTCACCTCTCTCATGTACTCAAAACTATTTATATCTTGATATCTGGCCGCATTCCGCTCATGCCTATATTTGTCTTGATCTCTACTAATGATGCCCCTCTCCTATGTCCATGCATCTTGTGCCCTAAGTTGATCTCTTTCTGATCCCAACCATGCCACCTGCTATGTAACCTTGTCCCTCTCATCCTGCATCTGTGTCTGCAATGCATGTATTTGTACCTGCAATCTTTGCACCTCTAGCCCTGTCTCACCCCCATCACCCTGCATGGTCTCTATCTGTCCCTGTACTACATCTCTCTCTGCAATCTCTACCCAAGCCACTATTGCATCCCTCTCCTCCTGCATCACATGTACTTGTGATTGTGCTTTGTCTCTCTCACCCCAAAGGGCCTGCACCTCTGCATACACCATGTCCCTCTCTCTTTGCACAATCTCTAATCGAGCCTCTACTGCCTCCGCCCTCACCCTCACGTCCCCTAGAGTTGTCTCTATAGTAGACACCCTGTCCTAGAGCTTAGTCCTCTCCCTCAGCAGCCTTGTCACCTGTTCCCTCAACTCCTCCATCTCCCTCTCGGCCTGCTACTGACCCTCTGCTGGAACCTGATTTTCCACCTCTCTGGGATCCTGTTGCCCCCTGGCCTGTGCTATAGTCATCGCTGCCTCTAGTCTATCACGATCCCAGGACACCTTGGCTAGCTCCCCATGTACTCCCTTCATCTATTCTTGCAACTCATCTCTCTCCCTCTCAGTGTCCTGTACCTATGTGGTTAGGTGGTCCACAATGGAACCATAATCTCTCTGTCCCTCTACATGCAATCTGAGCACCTCTGCCTCTGCCACCCTCAGCCTTTGCTCGGTCATTCGTAATCTCGCCTGGCCCCCCCTCAATAAAATGATCGGGTCCTCAGCTAGTCCCCCTGCTACCATATCCAATCGCTCCACTATCTTCACATCAACATCCATCGCATCCTCCTAAGCCGGCTCCTGCTCAGCCCCAATGCCACCTGAATCCTCCACGGTTTTCCCCTCCTCCCCACCCTCATCTGTCATCCTACAAATCTCACCTCCCCCTTAGGCTCATCTCTATCCTCTGGCTCTTGCTCAGCTTCGATCTCCACCTGCGTCCTCCTCCTCACCGCCCTCCCTAGCTGTCCCACAACACCTGTCCCCTCCTACCTCACCTCCAATATGGCCTCATCATGCTCTTGTCCCACCTCACTCTCTGCTTGAGCTCCCCTCGTTTGTCCTCTGCTCTCTACCCTCGCCTATCGTCCCACAGCTCTCGTCTCCACCTCCGAAATATCCAACATCTCCACCTCTGACCCACTCCCATCCCCCTGTTGCCCCTCTATCCCTACCTCCTCCACATCACTCCTCACTCTAATCCTCCTTCATTGTCTCCTCCTCATCCTCATCCTCTCCGGCTACTCTATGGCCCTAGCCTCACCCTGTCCTCCAACCTGCTGACTTGCAACTCCTGCCTCCTCTTGTTGCCTTTCTCCCCCAACAACCTTTGGTCATCCCCTCTGCTATCCCCTCCTCTCTCTCCTCTCACCAGCCAATCGTCACTCATCCTCTGATCCAACTCCTAAGGCCCCCACAATCAGCTCCTCTAGAGTAATCCATCGAGGTATGTAATGCCTGCACCACCTGGTGTATCGAGTTGTCACCCCTGCATCCTCCACACCAGTGACCCTCCCCTAGTAGGGCATTAGATGTAATGTCTCCCAGTGCTCTCTGGAAAACCTCGGTGAGATCGGCTCTCCCCATGGTTGCTCTCGGGTAAGCCTCTGAAACATGTCTAGACCCTGCGGGATATCCTAAACAAATCCAAACTGTCTGACCACTCTATCTGGCCTATGTGCCTCCACTATGCGAGGCTCCCTCCCAACTAAAAATCACCAGGTCATGAAGTAGTCTATGTGTCTCCTCTCCTCCTCCCTTCATCTCATAAATCGCTGAAACATATACTGCCACAAAATTATGTGTCCCTCCTGTAGGTCATCCAATGTCCTCCATCTATCTATATCACCTAGACCCTCCTGATGCAAAACCCATCCCTCACCCTGATCATACCACCACGCTACAGGCACTGCCTCATCTGCCCGTCCTACCCTCACCACTCCTGGCCTGGTGATACTAATGTGTTCCCATGCCCATACCTACAGTAGCATCACATGTGTCACGCTCAGCACCTCTCGGTAACAGATGACATACATGTCTCTATACAGATGCGTAGTACGCATGTACCCCATGCAAACTTCCCCTCCCTCACCTCGACAATATGTTGAATCACCTCCATAAACCTCAAGCTGATAAAGTGCCTACTCCTATCTAGAAACAATAATCCATTCATCAACCCGCATAGGTACAATGGTAGCGGTCGAACCCTCACCGCCAAGCATCGATCTACGTCTAACTGCTACCTCTGTATAAGCAGATCATCTCGTCCAAATAGCTCCTGCATGGTCTCATGAACCTCTGCCCCTGATGAAGTCATCTCACTCACTAGGCTGCCTACTATGGGCAGCCTTAAAATGCACCATATATCCTCTAGTGTCACTATAATCTCCCCCGTTGGAAGATGGAACGTCAATGTCTTTGAGCTCCATCGCTCTATCAATGTTGTCAGCATAGCCCGATGTGCTCTAATCGTCGGGTAACCTAATAGGTGAAGCAATCTGGCCTACTCCAAAGCATAGTGATCTGCTCAGGTCATGGTCGCCATCGTCGCCGCCAATACCTCTGAGCACCTCTCGTGTGTCCGAAGTGAGTAAAACCTCTGTATCCATAACAAACCCACATGTCAGTCTGCCTCTCTTTTATCTTTTCCTCTTTTTCTCTCCTAGCCCCAGGAACTCGTTTTACTAATTTTTCTTCTCCTAAACCGTCTTCCTCCTCTCCCTGGGTTTCCCCCCCCTATCTCCCAATACCCATTAGCCTCAAGAATAAATGATAATTGTGAGGTATTTTGGTGCAGGAGCGCCCATAGATCGCCATAGATTGTTTAGAAGGTCTGTCTAGGATAGTCTTGTCTAGGACAACTAAGCAAGCAATCAAATTTAGTTCATTTGGATGTAAGCCTTAATGGCATTTTTGGTTGGGTTTTGATCAGATGAAGGTCATGTTGACCATAGAATAGGTATCATTAGGTTCTAGCTAAAAATAAGGTTTTGGATTTTGAGGAATTCTTGCAAATATTTGAAAATGTTGCTCAATTAGAGCTACAAGCAGCCAAGAAGAGCCCAAGGGAGAGGATAACTATTTTAAGGACCCTATTTATGGAATTCCTCGGCATTGGAGTAGGGTTGGAAGCATTTTGTTAAGTTTTGAAGTTTTGTGAATTCAAGAAAAGCAATTGTGTTTGGAAGAGAATTTTCTGATTTTTGCATTGAAGTGAGCTTTTAATGGATTAATCATGGTGTTGTAACTTGTGTAGAATTTAGTGTAGTAGTTATCCAAGCATTGTGTGACATTAGGTAGTTTCTTTATTCAATTTCAAGCTTTGTTTGTAAATAGTTTGGTTTCCATACTGTTGTTGGTCTGAACCAGGCAGTTTTGTGAAAATGGAGTGTTAGTTCACTTTCCCACCGTACAAATTGTACGGCCCTTTGGGAACAGTGACTAGACTTCATGTATGTACATATGGTAGGGTTTAGGGTTTTTGAAAACACAGGAGCTACTGTGGAAGTCTTGCCCTAGGCGAGCCAGGAAGAGTCCATCTAGGGAAGACAAAAAGTGCAGAGCACTTGATTTGCAGGGGTGTCCATTTCCTGACAAGTCACGGTGTGGAGAGGGTAGGTAAGTACCTTGCCAAGACATAGCATGGAGGAGGAAGCACCATCAATCCATCTGGTGTGAGGAATATCTAACAGTTTGTAGTGAGGTCAGGGAAGGGTTTGTATAGGCCTAATTTTGCCAAATTGTGGGTTAGGCTTTTGTACGGACAGCTGAGACCCAAGACCCCAAAAATCTTTGAGAGGTGTGCTTATGAACCAGGAATCATAAGAAAATATTGGGTGTTCTTTGGAGAGTTTTAGAGAACTAACCTAATTTCTCGGAGAAGGAGGCCTAATTGGGGCTCCTAGGGCTAGTAGCCTTTTTAGGCCTAAATGAGGGTTTGGTGAAAGTGACCCATAGATGGAGCTAGGTGGAATCCTAATACACTTAGTATGATGGATTAAGGACCTTAGAAGCATCTCCACACCCCTGCAAAACTATATCCAAGAGTTTGGAGGATTAGTAGCCTTTAGAGTGGATTAAGGGCTAAGGCAAGGGTTTCAAGTTTGCACCAAGTCTTGGCTTGGTAGGAGGATCTTTAGTGATAGTTGGGTTGGAAAAAAGAAACCAGGGGACCCTAAGAAGGAAGAGGTCCTATAGGTTGCAAGTGGTGGAGTGAGACACCCTAGAGGTCTTCCAAGCAAGACCCAGAGCATGAATCAGTGATTGATTCATCCAACCTCCCTATCAGATTGGTATCAGAGTTGCAAAAGATTTGGGATAGAATAATATATGTTAGAGATTGAGTCTAGTGGTTCTACTAACATGGTGACAAATGCAGAATTGTCCAAGAAGGTCATAGAACAGGAGGAAGACAATAGGCTATTGAGGGAAAGAATAGCTCAACTTGAGCAAGCAATGGATAATGTGCAAACCAAGACTAATGAGGTCAGTGTTAGGTTGGAAGGCAGGGTACCAAAGAAAGAAGAGGTTGCAGAGGAAGACAAGATCCTTGAACCTGACCTTGTTTTGCAAGAAGAGCCTTTATTGAAGGCATTGAAGGCTTTGAGTGGAAAAGCACTTGAAGGCATACCATTGTTTAGTGGGAAAATCTAAGCTGATCTAGTCATGGATTGGATAGAGGGAATGGAAAACCATTTTGAATGTGATGGAGTCACTAAAGCATAGAAGGTGAAGGTGGAAAAGTCAAGATTAAGAGGTTCTTCCTTGACATGGTGGAAGTTCATTCAGACAGAGAGAGAAAAGGAAGGCGAGAAGCCTATTTCTACTTGGAAGGGAATGGTTGCCAAAGTGAGAGAAACATACATGCCAGATGATTATGAAATTCAGTTGCACAAGAAAACACAGAGCTTGAGACAAAGAGACCAAGATGTAAATTCCTATATGGAGGAGTTCCAAAAAATTTGCATGAGGTCTAATGTATCTGAGGATGAAAATCTTAAGGTGGCTAGATACCTTAACGGTTTGAAGTGGAAAATTCAAGAGGAGATGACTCTTCTAAGTCCAAAAACAGTGCACCAATGCTATCAATTGGCTATAAAGATTGAAGAGAGGAGTAAGTTAAAACAAGACCAGGCTTCTAAGAGCAGAGGAAAAGGTAGAGATCAAAGAGGACATAGAGGTGGATACCAAGGTAGAGGGACTGAACAAAGAAGTCGGGGAGAGTCTAAACTCACAAAGCATGGAAGTGAAACAACTTCTAGAGGAGGCTATGGAAGAGGTAGAGGACCTCAAGGAGGTTCAAATAGAGGAAGAGGAGCAGGCAGAAGTAACTCATACTTTGCTAGTATGAAGTGTTACAACTGTGGTCAAGTAGGTCATCCAGCTTATAGGTGCCTGGAGAAAGCATCTTCATCAAATACAGAAAAGAGAGTAGCATATGCTCAAGAGGACACCATGAGTATCAAGTCACCAAAGGTTAGTCACATTGAGTCAGAAATGGGGGAGAACTTGATGTTTAGCAGGGTTCTAATCAGACAACCTATCAAAGAGGAGCCAAAGCAAAGGAGAGCCTTATTCAAGGTAAGATGCAAAATACTTGGGAAGGTGTGCAAGGTTATAGTGGATTCAGGGTCTACTGATAACATTATCTCTGAGGAGGCAGTGAGAAAGTTGAAGTTGGCGAAAGTACCCCACACTAGCCCTTATAAGGTGGCATGGTTGAACAAAGGGCAGAGTGTTCTTGTAAATGAACAGACAATGGTGGAGTTCTCCATTGGAGGGTACAAGGACAAGTTGATTTGTGATGTGTTTTCCATGGATGCATGCCATCTTTTATTGGGCAGACCATGGCAGTATGACAGAGGATCCATCTATGATGGAAAGGAGAACAGTATCTCATTCAAGAAGGATGGAAAGACATTCAAACTGCAGTCACTGTCATATGAGGAAGAAGGATAGTCAAAGACCCCTAGTGTCTTGTTAAGTAATGGCAAGGAGTTTATCAACACTCTACAACAAGGAGGGGAATGATATGTGGTCATGGTGCAACCCAAGGAGGAAGATAAGACTAAGAAAACAGTCATACCAAGAGCAGTCCAGAAGTTGCTTGAGAAGTTCAAGGACATATTCAGTGATGGAACACCAACAACCTTACCTCTAAAGAGATCCATCAGTCATCAGATTGACTTCATACCAGGGGCTTCATTTCCAAACAAAGCAGCTTACAAGCTTACACCAGATCAGAACCTAGAAGTAGCTAGACAAGTGCAGGAGTTGTTAGACCAAGGACTAATTAGGAAGAGCATCAGTCCATGTGCAGTACTAGTGGTCTTAGCAACCAAGAAAGGTGGTAAGTGGAGGTTATGCACTGATTCTAGGGCTATAAACAAAATTACAATCAGATATAGGCTCCCTATTCCTAGGATTGAGGATTTGATGGATTGTCTTGGAGGAGCTCAGTATTTTACCAAGTTGGATCTCAAGAGTGGATACCATCAGATCAGAATCAAAGATGGGGATGAGTGGAAGATAGCCTTCAAGACAATTGATGGGTTATATGAGTGGAGAGTTATGCCATTCGGCCTCTCAAATTCCCCTAGCACATTCATGAGGCTCATGAAGGAAGTGCTTAAGGATTTCACGGGTATATTTGTGGTGGTATATCTAGATGATATACTCATCTTTAGCAAGACAACAGAAGAACATCTAAAGCATGTGGAGTTGGTTCTTAAAAGATTGCAGGAGGAGAGGTTAGCCATCAACCTAGAAAAGTGTGAGTTCTTCAAACAAGAGCTTGTGTATTTAGGGTTTGTAGTATCCCAAGGATCATTGAAGATGGACCCAAGCAAGGTGGAAGCTATTCTAAATTGGCCTACACCAACCACCGGGATAGAGGTAAGGAGTTTTCATGGGTTAGCTCCGTTTTATAGGAAGTTTATAAGGAACTTTAGTGGCATATGTGCACCAGTACTTGATACAATCAAAGGTGGCCTAAAAAATAAGTTCAAATGGACTCTTGAAGCAAAGAAGGGTTTTGGGAAACTGAAACAAGAAGTGGCAACTCAACCCATCCTTTTGCTACCTAGTTTTGATAAGTTATTCACTGTGGAATGTGATGCCAGTGGAATTGCAGTAGGAGGAGTGCTAAGCCAAGAAGGCAGGCCTATAGATTTCTTTAGTGAAAAGCTCAATGAAGCTAAACAGAAGTATTCTACCTGACCTAGAACTGTATGCTCTAGTACAGTAACTTAGAAAGTGGAGGCATTATCTCCTACCTAAAGAGTTTGTAGTGTTTACTGATAACCAGGCACTTAGCTACATCAACACACAAGAGAAGTTGAGCAATAGACATTTGAAATGGATGGAATACCTCCAAGATTTCACATTTACCATCAAGCACAAGAAGGGATAATTGAACAAGGTGGCAGATGCATTAAGTAGGAGGTTGCTGACAGTGCAAGAGATATAAATAAAGAGCATTGGGATAGAGATTTTCAAGGATCTCTATGGAGAAGATGAAGACTTCTCGGAGGCATATAATGTATGTTCTAATTTTGAGAATCACTTTCATAGTCAATTCTCAGAGTATACATTGCAGAGTGGACTTTTGTTCAAGGGGAATCAGTTATGTATTCCAAAAGGTTCAATGAGAGAGAATCTTATCCAGGAGAAGCACAATGGTAGTCTTAGTGGTCATTTTGGTATCAACAAGACAATAGAATTAGTACAGATGTTCTATTATTGGCCCAAGTTGCCAAGGGATGTCAGAAGGTATGTGGAGCAGTGTGTAGTTTGTATGAAAGCCAAGGGGGGAGCTAGCAATGCAGGTTTGTATCAACCTATACCCATTCCCAATAGACCATGGGAATGTGTTAGCATGGACTTTGTGGTAGGACTCCCTAAAACTAAGACAAGGTTTGATAGTGTCTATGTGGTGGTAGATAGGTTTAGCAAAATGAGTCATTTTATTCCTTGCAAGACCACCCATGATGCTAGCTATATTGCTCATCTTTTCTTCAAAGAGATTGTGAGGATCAATGGATTGCCATTGAGCATTGTCTCAGACAAGGATGTGAAGTTCATGAGTCATTTTTGTAAGACTCTATGGAGTAGATTAGGTACTAACTTGTCTTTTGGATCAGCCTACCATCCTCAGACAGATGGACAAACTGAGGTGATAAATAGAGTGTTAGGTAACCTTCTTAGATGCCTAACCAAGGAGTATGGACAGACATGGGACTTGGTCATATCACAAGCTAAATATGCCTACAATGATAGTGTGAATTGGACCATAGGCAGAAGTCCTTTTGAAATAGTGTATGGAATGCACCCAAGAGGTGTGTGTGAGCTTCGAGATTTAGGAGCTATGGAGCATAGGAGTGGCCATGCTGAAGATTTCTCTCAGACCATGAAGGAGATTCAGGAGCAAGTGAAGAAGAAAATTACAAAGGCTACTCACAAGCTGAAAGCTAAGGTGGATATCTCTAGGAAAGATCTACAATTTGCAATAGGGGACTATGTCATGGTCCATCTCAACAAATCTAGGTTGTAGAAAGGCACATCAACCAAGTTGCAAATGAAGAGAGTGGGACCATGTCAGGTGTTAGAAAAATATGGGAAGAATGCCTACAAGGTGGAGCTACCTGCAGACTTAGGCATTTCTCCAGTGTTTAATGTGGCTGATTTGATCAGGTATAAAGGACCAGCCACTGACTTGGATCAGAAAAGTGTGGATGTCTTGAAGGATGTGAGTAACATAGCCTTACCTCCTAAAGACAAGCTATGAGCAGAGAGGATCTTGGAATCAAGGGTGAAGAAGTCTACCCGGCATAAGGAATACATGGAACATCTCATCAAATGGAAGGAAAAACCAGAATATGAGGCTACATGGGTGGATGAAGCTCAGATCAAGAAGCAGGGTATTGATTTATCTCTGATCTCTCCTTACATTCCTTAGTGTTTGTGCAGAGGGGGGAGAATTGTGCAGGAGCACCCATAGACCACCATAGATTGTTTAGAAGGTCTTTCTAGGACAACTAAGCAAGCAATCAAATTTAGTTCATTTGGATATAAGCCTTAATGGAATTTTTGGTTGGGTTTTGATCAGATGAAGGTCATGTTGACCATAGAATAGGTATCATTAGGTTCTAGCTAAAAATAAGGTTTTGGATTTTGAGGAATTCTTGCAAATATTTGAAAATGTTGCTCAATTAGAGCTACAAGCGGCCAAGAAGAGCCCAAGGGAGAGGATAACTATTTTAAGGACCCTATTTATGGAATGCCTTGGCATTGGAGCAGGGTTGGAAGCATTTTGCTAAGTTTTGAAGTTTTGTGAATTCAAGAAAAGCAATTGTGTTTGGAAGAGAATTTTCTGATTTTTGCATTGAAGTGAGCTTTTAATGGATTAATCATGGTGTTGTAACTTGTGTAGAATGTAGTGTAGTATTTATCCAAGCATTGTGTGACATTAGGTAGTTTCTTTATTCAATTTCAAGCTTTGTTTGTAAATAGTTTAGTTTCCATACTGTTGCTGGTCTGAACCAGGCAGTTTTGTGAAAATGGAGTGTTAGTTCACTTTCTCACCATACAAATTGTACGGACCTTTGGGAACAGTGACTAGACTTCATGTATGTACATATGGTAGGGTTTAGGGTTTTTGAAAACACAGGAGCTACTGTGGAAGTCTTGCCCTAGGCGAGCCAGGAAGAGTCCAGCTAGGGAAGACAAAAAGTGCAGAGCACTTGATTTGCAGGGGTGTCCATTTCCTGACAAGTCACGGTGTGGAGAGGGCAGGTAAGTACCTTTCCAAGACATAGCATGGAGGAGGAAGCACCATCAATCCATCTGGTGTGAGGAATATCTAACAGTTTGCAGTGAGGTCAGGGAAGGATTTGTATAGGCCTAATTTTGCCAAATTGTGGGTTAGGCCTTTGTACGGACAACTGAGACCCAAGACCCCAAAAATATTTGAGAGGTGTGCTTATGAACCAGGAATCATAAGAAAATATTGGGTATTCTTTGGAGAGTTTTAGAGAACTAACCTGATTTCTCGGAGAAGGAGGCCTAATTGGGGCTCCTAGGGCTAGTAGCCTTTTTAGGCCTAAATGAGGGTTTGGTGAAAGCGGCCCATAGATGGAACTAGGTGGACTCCTAATACACTTAGTATGATGGATTAAGGACCTTAGAAGCATCTCCACACCCCTGCAAAACTATATCCAAGAGTTTGGAGGATTAGTAGCCTTTAGAGTGGATTAAGGGCTAAGGCAAGGGTTTCAAGTTTGCACCAAGTCTTGGCTTGGTAGGAGGATCTTTATTGATAGTTGGGTTGGAAAAAAGAAACCAGGGGACCCTAAGAAGGAAGAGGTCCTATAGGTTGCAAGTGGTGGAGTGAGACACCCTAGAGGTCTTCCAAGCAAGACCCAGAGCATGAATCAGTGATTGATTCATCCAACCTCCCTATCATATTTTCTTCAAATGAACCAAGTCACTCAATATAATCTTTAGAGAAGGCACAAATTAATCACTATTGTGGATATAGACACCTCTAAAACCAAGCAGATACCCATCATGGAATAGGTTATAATGGAACATGATCTACCACCTTCCATAGTATCTTAGGTAAGTATCCCTCTACCTCTTCCTCATTTTTTGATGCAAGAGCATCCAAGTGCACAGACAATCTTGCACGATCAAAAATAAATATCAATTAATTAATTTATTCACATTTTAATTGTTTTAAAAATGTTTGAAAAATGTTAATTTTTCAAAAAGAAAAACTTCCATGCCCAAGCCTGTGAGTGGGAATTTATTGTAAAATCGTAACTCCATTCAAAAATTTGAAATGGCATTTGTGTTGGAAGATTGGAATGTAGGTTGTTGGGGAAGTGGAGAGAGTGTGTTGGGAGGAGGTAAGACCAATTTTGAATCACAATTGAATGCACATACCTGAAAGAGGAAAAACCCATGTCCAGGAAGGAGTAATGAGCATTCTGGAAGTTTGACTGGTATGGTAGAGGAAGATGGCCTAAAGTCATAACTGAGAGAATCAGTCTCAATAAAATAGCCATAACTTTCTTATTTCTAAACGAAATAAAGAAATTCAAAATGTTCAAGAAAGCTAAGAATGAGGAGCATAAAACCTAGAAACCATTCTAGAAAATTCATTGTAATGAGGGAGAAGTGATATGTTGAATATGATGGGATTTTTTTTGTTGCATATGAATTAAAGAGGTTTTTGATAGGAAAAGAATGAGAAGAATGTGTGAAAATGGTAATTGTTTTGAGGGAAAGAGGATTTGATATCATTTGAGGTGTTGCAGGTACTTTTTGCTAGGGAATGATCAAAGTTTTGGTTACTTGTAGAAGTTTTCCAGAGAAAATGAAGTTTGGTGTGTTTCCCTGTAGGTTGGTGTTGCAAGATTGACATAGTCTGGCATATGTGGAAGCTATTGTATATCAATGTCGTTGCAGAAATTATTGAATGCAATAAAAATTTGAAAATGTTTGCATTTGTTTTGGGTTTTATGAATTGTTCTTTGTTGCAGCAGAGATTATGTTACATTATGATTTTGTGAGTAGTAGTGGTTTGTTGCATCAAATGGAATTAGAGATAGTGATCTTGAGTGCATAAGTAGCGCACTAAATGTGAGGCAACTTATGCCAGGATTTGTGGGTGAGGATTGAAGTTGTTTTGAAGCTCCAGAGGTTGTTGCAAGTGTGTGGAGTCTTGTAGCTATGGAGAGCTAAGAAGATAATAAATTCATAGAAGAAGAGGTTGACTGGATTTCAAGATGCCTTTGAGAAGGATAATTCCTAGAAAAATAGAGAAAATGCTAGAAAACTTTCGCAATGAAATGAGAAATGAGCTAAGAAATATTGTTGCAGGTTTCAGAAAAAATATAGAGCATGAGGATGCACGTGATGAAAATGAGGAAGTTGTAGATGAAGAACCTGAGAGGGAAAATGAAGATCCAATAGATGAAGGAGAAGAAATATTTCTAAGAGAAATAGCCCAAATCAACAAAGGCCATAAAATGGAAGTCCCTAATTTTCCAGGCACATTGAATCCTAAAAATCTAATAGATTGGACTGAAGAGTTGGAAGATTATTTTGAGTTTGAAGATATTAAATACCCACAGAGGGTATGATGCAAGAAAGGTGGTTAAAACTCTCTTTCCAACTCAAAATGACCAAACTCAATCAAGAAAATAACCCTTGCAACTCAATTCACTCAACTTGTCTCAAACTCTCTCCTTAAGGCTTGTAGCCCTCAATAACAATGAAGGTATCTTTTAGAGAAGGCCATACAGAGGCCAAATCAACATCAATTTAGACTCACTTTAGGGTCTAACAACACTTTCCAAAAGATCCCCTATGGTTTCTTTGAGAAATCCTAGCAAACCACTAGACTGACTGTATCTTAAAACCACCAATTAGCCCTCTTTTACAAAGGAGGTACCTCCAAATCATCAAATCTCCACCCAAACTCAATGGGAAGTCTCTAGTTGTGTATCAAAATGACATAATCCACCATTAATTCTCAGGTTCTTGACTTCTAAACCTCTGTTCCATGAAACCCTCACTTAACATGCAAAATCCAAGGGTTTACTGAAACTCACATATCCCAGGCTTGTTAGACTCAAAAATTTCCTTCAACACATCACTATGACCCTAAAAAAACTCAAAAAACCATTACATACACTTTTCTTTCAACAATTTATCAAAACCACATCACAATACCCCTCTTTCACATGAAAAAATGCCTTGCCCAGCCTAGGGCATCACCACAAAACCATACACCACTTATCTCCTGCCTCCTAAACCATGTGCACACCTAAAATAACATGAAAAAATTCATTCCACTGAGTTAAAAGTCATGACAGTAGGTGGAATGACTAAACAACATTTTTACACCAATCAAACCCTCTAAACTGTGTTAACAGGGAAGTTTCAGAAAATTGCAATGAACTCCAAATCTTAATGAAAGAACTTCAAACCTGATCCAAATGAATGTTATAACATGCCCCTAAAAAATCCAACACATCTCAATACATATCTAAGACTGTACAGGTCGTACAGAACTGCGGAAGTTCTGAAAAATAGAGAATTTGTAGAAAAATAACATTGTATTCTATGGAATCGTCTTCAAACAAAACATCAACAACCTGTTTGAGCCTTCTTGGAGGCCTTTTATACTTATTACATTCAAAAACCAACCAACCAACGACCTTAACTAACTTTTTAAATATCATGACTCTTCATATTCCCCCAAAGTTGCATTTTTGATAATTTTTTCCCTTACAACATTTACATCTTGTTTTGCAACTTTTGTTAATTTAACACCTAAGACTCAAACCACCTAATATCCATCAAACATGGCTACTTTAACATCAAAATGGTCATTGTGACCTTATTTAGACAAAACCATACTAAATCCTAAAGCTTACTTAACATCAACCTTGCTTGACCATTGTTGACCAAAGGTGCTCTTGCACCATACACCCCAACATAGAACTTTTCCAAGTCCCTTGGAAAGAATCTTTCTATTTGTCCTCCATTGTTCTTCACTTGTCTCAGACCTTCATGCTTTCCTTCAACAGGTTCACCTTGCTTTGATTCTTCACTGCCTTTAGCATTCTTGTCAATTTCTTCTCTTGGTTCATGCTTCACTATGTCATACAGTATTGTGGGGTGTCTTTCATCTTTTCCTTCATCAAACTCTGATGTCGCATTCCTCTTTACACCTATACACACACTATCATCTTTTGTTATCACTTTACCTTTTACCTCTTGCATAATCCTATGCCCCATGCTCTTTTTGTCTCCATTCTTCTCACTTTCCACTGTACCATCACCTTTTGCAACCTCTGTCAGACCTACACCTGTACTTTTCATTGTCCAATCAACTTTACAAACCTATGTCTTCTTATTCACTATATCACCAATCTTTGTACTAACAACCTTCAACTGTCTGCTCACCCATTTAACTGCTACTATAGGACACATGACTATCCTAATTAATACTCCATCACTGATTTCTTGCCTTTCCAAAGGCTTTCCACTCTTATATTGATATGTACTAGACTAAGACACATTCCCATTCACTTTCTTCTACCACATAAAAGAATTCTTCTTCCTCTTTGTCTGTACATTACCTTTATCCTTCTCATTCATTGTCCTAACAGTATCAAACTGTGATTTAGCTGCAAACTTCATACTCTCACCTTCCTCATTGCTCACATATTCTTTCCTCCCTATCATTATGATCTCACCTTTCTCACTTTCCTCTTCAACCAATGGATTTAGAACAAATGTCTTCCTATCTTTTTCAATGTTATATGTGTTTTGTCTTCCATGATAAACTACAAACCTGTCAAATTGCCAGAGTCTCCCAAGCTAAACATTGCAACAACTCATGGGTAAACTATCACAAACAACTTTATCTTTGTATGGAACAATTTGAAACTCAACAGTAGCTTGTTCACTTACCAGGATGGTCTGATTTTCACTAACCCAAGACACTTTATATGGATTTTGTTTAGGTACTCTTTCCAAATGCAATTTTTCCACCATATCACTAGATACCATATTGTCAATGCATCCAGAATCAAAAATCACTTTACATACCTTATTTTTGCATCTACATGTTGTTCTAAACAAGGCTCTCTGAATTTTCTCTCTCTCCATGAATATCTTCAAGTTTTTCTTTCTCACCATCAACATCTCACCAACTTCAGCAGTAGCATGAAGAGTATTGGATTTTGAACTTTCAGCTTCATCTTCATAAGCAATTTGGGCTCTCCTATAAGGTTTCCTTTTTCCCCCACTTGATTTGGTTCCAATCTTCTCTAGACACTTAAAGAAAGGGTGACCAAACTCACCACACTTATAACACCTGCCTGAAAACTCATTAGAATCTCTCCTTTGCCTAAATCTTGTTCTTCCACCTCTCCATCCTCCTCTTGATTCAGGTGCTTGTTCTTTACCTTTATCAGCATCTTCAAGGTCTTCTTTAGACTGCCTTGGTGTTGAAAATGTACCTCTACCCCTAGAAGTATTTCCTCTTCCTCTTGTTGCCTTCTCTTGTCTCCTCTTGAGTTTTTCTTATGCTCTTATTGCCATTTGAAAACATTGCTCAACTATTTTTGGTGCCAAAAAATTGATTTCATCTTGAATGTTATACCTTAGGCCATTGAGATATCTAGCTACTCTTTCTTCCTCATCCTCCTCATGTTTTATCCTTATACTTAGCCTATAGAATTATTTAGTGTATGCTTGCACATCTTGTTCTTTTTCCTAAGATTTTGTAATATTTTGAGTAATTGAACATTATAATCACAAGGAACTTACCTTTCAGTTTTGTCTTCATTCTCTCCCAAGAAGTGATCTTGTTCTTTCCTTTTCTCTCCCTTTCATCTTGCACAAAGTTCCACCACAACAAAGCATGTCCTTTCAATTTGGTTTTGGCCTTCTTCACTTTGTGTTCTTCATCAATCTACTCACTGTCAAAATAGTTCTCCAAAGCCCCTATCCAATCCAATAGCTCCTCTCCATCTAGTTTTCTCCCATACAGAGGTACATCCATTTTTCTATTTCCATCTTTCTTTATATCCTTTAAAAGCTTCATCGTCCTCACATCGTTTAGATCCATCTCTTCCTCTTCATTGGAAGTCTCTTCTTCAATATCACTCTCATCCATATCCACTCCAGTTTTATATTTCAATGCAACCACCTCTCTTCTCAAGGCTTCTATTTCTTTAGCCTGCTCATCCATCTTTCTTGCAACTACGCTTCCTTTGGGAGGCATCTTGATAGTATTGCCTCTTCACCTTCCAACCTGCAAAATCCAACCAAATCACCAACAAGAGATCTAATAACTGAGCTCTGATATCACCTGATGCAAGCAAGGTGGTTAAAACTCTATTTCCAACTCAAAATGACCAGACTCAATCAAGAAAATAACCCTTGCAATTCAATTCACTCAACTTGTCTCAAACTCTCTCCTTAAGGCTTGTATCCCTCAATAACCAATCAATGAAGGTATCTCTTAGAGAAGGTCGTACAGAGGCCAAATCAACATCAATTTAGACTCACTTTAGGGTCTAACAACACTTCCCAAAAGATCCCCTATGGTTTCTTTGAGAAATCCTAGCAAACCACTAGACTGACTGTATCTTAAAACCACCAATTAGCCCTCTTTTACAAAGGAGGTACCTCCAAATCATCAAATTTCCACCAAAAATCAATGGGAAGTCTCTAGTTGTGTATCAAAATGACATAATCCACCATTAGTTCTTAGGTTCTTGACTTCTAAACCTTTGTTCCAAGAAACCCTCACTTAACATGCAAAATCCAAGGGTTTACTGAAACTCACATATCCCGGGCTTGGTAGACTTAAAACTTTCCTTCAACACATCACTATGATGCTACACAAACTCAAAAATCCATTACATACACTTTTCTTTCAACAATTTATCAAAACCACATCACAATACCCCTCTTTCACATGAAAAAATGCCTTGCCCAGCCTAGGGCATCACCACAAAACCATACACCACTTATCTCCTACCTCCTAAACCATGTGCACACCTAAACTAACATGAAACAATTCATTTCACTGATTTAAAATTCATGACAGTAGGTGGAATGACTAAACAACATTTTTACACCAATCAAACCCTCCAAAGTGTGTTAACAGGGTAGTTTGCAAAAATTGCAAAGAACTCCTCCAAATCTTAATGAAAGAACTTCAAACCTGATCCAAATGAATGTTAGAACATGCCCCTAAAAAATCCAACACATCTTAATGCATATCTAAGACTATACCAACCGTACAAAACTGGGAAAGTTCTGAAAAACAGAGAATTTGCAGAAAAATAATGTTGCATTCTATGGAATTGTCTTCAAACAAAACATCAACAACCTGTTCGAGCCTTCTTAGAGGAATTTTATACTTATTACATTCAAAAACCAACCAACCAATGACCTTAACTGACTTTTGAAATATCATGACTCTTCATATTCCCCCAAAGTTGCATTTTTGACAAATTTTACCCTTACAACATTTACATCTTGTTTTGCAACTTTTGTTAATTTAACACCTAAGACTCAAACCACCTAATGTCCATAAAACATGGCTATTTTAACATCAAAATGTTCATTGTGACTTTATTTAGACAAAACCATACTAAATCCTAAAGCTTACTTAACATCAACCTTGCTTGACCATTGTTGACCACAGGTGCTCCTACACCAGCGTAAGGTTCGCACAAACAAAGCTTAAGGGACATGTTGCATTGTGGTGGAAAGAGTTGCAAGAAGAAAGATTGGAGAATGGTGAGATGAAGATAACACGGTGGAGACAGATGCTTGCTAGATTGAAGGAAAAGTTTATTCTAGGAGATTATGAGTTGGAGTTGTTAAAAAAGCTTCAAAATTTGAGATAGAAAGATATGATTGTGAAGGAGTATACAGAGGAATTTTACAAGATGGTGATTAGATCAAGACATCATGAAATGGATAGAGAGAAGAAGGCTAGATATATAAATGGACTTTGATTCACTATCCAATATGAGATTGAATATTTCTAATGTTGAAGAGGCTTACTAGTATGCTTTGATAACAGAGGAAAAGGTAAATAGAAGGCAACAAAATAATTCAAGAGGAAAGGGAAAGATAGCAATATAAAGAGGACAACCAAGCAGCCACAAAGGGGAGAAAATTTTTGAAGAAGAAACAAGCCCGAAATGGAACAAAGAGGCATAAGGAAAAGAGTATTCAACAAGAGGACATGGCAGCAGTAGCAAAGAGTTCTTGGGAAAGTGTTTCTAGTGTGGGGAAGTAGGACATAGAGTTTATGAGTGTCCACAAATACACCAAGAAACCAATAAGAAAGGTGCAACAAGAAAACACATGGTGCAAGAAGACAAGGAGAGTGTAGCATCACCAGAGGATGTGGTAGAACTAGAGCATGGAGAATCCCTTATGTTTAGGAGAATATTAGTGAATCCAAGCAAAGAGGAGAATGGACCATCTCAGAGAGGGAGTCTCTTCCATACCGTATACAAATCAAGAGGTAATTGTTGTAAGATCAGTGTAGATAGTGGTAGTACAGATAACTTGGTTTCTGAAGAGATGGTAGAAAAACTAGGATTGAAGAGGATTAAGCATCCAAATCCCTATAAAGTTGGTTGCAAGAAGATCATGAGTTAGAGGTGAAAGAGCAATGTTTGGTAAATTTTCATATTGGTCCTTATAAAGATGAAGTTCTATGTGATATTATGTCTATGAGTGCATGTCATGTTTTGTTAGGAAGGCCTTAGAAATTTGATAGAAATGCTATCTATGATTATAGAGAGAATTTGTACACCATTGTGAAAGATGGGAAAAAGTATACTTTGAGTTCATTAAAGGAGAAAAAGGAGGTTAAGGACAATAGTCCTATGAGTTGCAAGTTAGAAAAACTAGAGGTAAAGGTTCCACTAGAGGTTGGAAATATTTTGAAGAAGGCTCTTGAGAATAGAGGAACAAGGGAGGTACAAAAGAATAGCAGTGATTCTAAGATGAAACAACATAAATCATTGGTTGCAGACATGGTTAGGTCTCATGAAGAACGTAAATCAGATTTATAGAAGAAGGAGAGCAATGAAATTTTATAGTGTGCAGGTAGAAAACAATGAAAAGGAAAAGAAAAGATGAGACAAGAGGAAGCTAGAGAAGTTCATAATGAAATGAAGAAGAAAGAATGTGAGGACAAAGAAGATATATGGATCAAGAACAAGCATGAGATTACTCTGTCAAGCTCATCGAAATGTTCATGACTTTCTAGCTCATGGATTATTTCAACTTACCCGGTGTGTTTGATGTAGGAGCATCCGAGAGGACGGGCAATCCTGCACAACCAGAAAAATTTAAATTTTTATGTTTCTGTTTTGATTTGATTTTTCTTGCATGCATATTTATTTTAAATCCTCAACTCCTCCAAAATAGTAAATTTTGATGTCAAGATTGAGAAAAAAATTCAATTAATTAATTGATTCACATTTTAATTGTTTTAAAAATGTTTGAAAAGTGTTAATTTTCCAAAAAGGTAAACTTCCATGCCCAAGCCTATGAGTGGGCATTTATTGTAAAATTGTAACTCCATTCAAAAATTTGAAATGGCATTTTTGTTGGAAGATTGGAATGCAAGGCATTGGGGAAGTGGAGAGAGTGGGTTGTGAGGTGGGAAGATAAATTTTGAATAATTGAATGCACATACCTAAAAGAGGAAAAAGCCATGTCCAGGAAGGAATAATAAGTCGTAACTAAGAGAATCATTCTCAATAAAATAGCCATGACTTTCCCATTTCTAAACGAAATCAAGAAAATCAAAATATTCTAGAAAGCTGAGAATGAGGACCATAAAACCCAGAAACCATTCTAGAAAATTCATTGTAATGAGGGAACAGTGATATGTTGAATATGATGGGATTTTCTTAGTTGCATACGAATTAAAGAGGTTTTTGATAGGAAAAGAATGAGAATAATGTGTGAAAATGGTAATTGTTTTGAGGGAAGAAAGATTTGATATCATTTGATGTGTGTTGCAGGTACTTTTTTCTATTCAAAGAGGGAAATGATCAAATTTTTGGTTGCTTGTAGAATTTTTCCAAAGAAAATGAAGTTTGCTTGTGTTTTCCTATAGGTTGGTGTTGCAAGATTGACATAGTTTGGCATATGTGGAAGCTATTGTATATCAATTTCATTGCAAACATTATTGAATGCAATAAAAATTTGAATATGTTTGCATTTGTTTTGGGTTTTATGAATTGTTCTTTATTGCAGCAAAGATTATGTTACATTGTAAGTTTGTGAGCAATAGTGGTTTGTTGCATCATTTTTCATCTATTGTATTGCCTTGTACATTTAGTTTCCCAATTATATCTTAGCAGTGCAACCTCCTCCCATCACTATTATTTCTATTGCACCAACTCCTCCATCAACACTAGCATTTAGAGTTTCGTTGCCAATTCCCTCAACGTGGATTATTCTTCAAGAATTGCAAGTGTCTTCAACCCTTGTCATCTCTTCATCCACCCCTAATATTGTAACTTTCCTTATCATTATCTTGCCCAAGAAACCTAATACCCATAGTGTCATGATATCCTTTCTAACCATGTTGGCAAGATTAGGTGTGTCAACCTCCCCATTGTTCATGAAATTATCTTTTTCCTCAACCCACAACCATGGTTGGTGTCTAATTATTTGGTCCTTTCCCCACTCCTTTCATATCTTGGCTTTTAAATTTCACCCCATTTCCTCAATAGTCCCTATCTAAATAATGGCAAAACAAACATCAATATCCATAATCCCCACCCTTTAACCTTTTACCATGATGATTCAATCCCCATTGCCTACTAAAGTAGTCACACCACCTACACAATAATTAGTGGAATATCCCTAAATGGTTCCCTTTGAGATTCATTTCATGGGTGGTTTCATAAGTTCTTTAGTCCAACTACATCAGCAAATGAACATTGCAAGGTATACTCAAGAGGCCAAGGTAGATAAAAGAAAAAGGAAAGAAGGCTAGGAACTAACATATAAAAAGAATGAGGTTCCAAAACTACCTAGATCAATAATGAACTATGATAACACATATAATCCAAATATTCAACAAGCCATAAGGCTGATGTAGCATAAATATTACTAAGTCCATGTAGTTGGCATGAACATGAGGGAATATAAATTTCTAGATAGAGTCTAACTCATGGAGAAAATATAAAAACAATCACTACTAAGTCTATCAAGGTATATTAATAGCTGAAGAAAAGAGGGGTTGAGCTAAAAGATACTAAGGAGGCACTCAAACAAATTTAAGCATAGGTTAATTCCCTCAACCAACAACTACTTTATGCAAGCAAAGATCTCAAATCTAGGGTCTCCAATGAGAAATTCTAGGTAGAAAGAAGATCAAAAACTTGTAAGTAGAATTGGATAAGATCAGTCTTATCATAGAGAGTTGTGGGAAAAGGATATAAAAGGATAAGGAGATTGAGAAGGGGAGATTAATTGAAGCTACCACCTTGGCACCAAAAGATTGGCAAGTTGATGGATTTTGAAAAAGATTTGGGGAAAGAAACCACAAGGTAAAAGTTGAATGACATGAAGGCCTCAATTCAAAATTTGTAGAATTAAGACAAAAATGATAAGAAAATAATCTCATCAAATGAATAAAAAATTAAGTAGCTAAAGGATCATATAAAAAGGTTGAGAAAATTGCAAGCTCTATATGCCCCTCATTAATGAAGTATATGCCTCCTACTAGACAAGGATCTCCAAGATGACTACGAAACTAAGTTTCGTGTTGAAATTTATAAACTACACAAATTTTTATCACAAAATGAAATCTAGGATCAACCATTTCCTTCAATCTCTAGCTCTAAAGGTGAGCCAAGCCAAAGGCTTTGTGAAAAAATTCTATAATTTATCTAATGATAAGCTTACAATAATAGGCATTGATTGAAGAGGCAATACAATAAAGCTCAATGAGATTCTAAGTAAAGATAAATCCATTCAAAAAGTATTATTGTGAACTGACCATCTTGGGTCAAACCATTGAAGGGATGAGAGCACAGGTGATTTCACTTGTTTAGTAGGGATTTCCATCACCTTTCAATGATAATGACAAGATATTATCAAAATATGAGTTTATAGGATTTCTCGTGCAAAAATAGTTTGACTAATCACTCTTGTTAGATTTGTCTCATAAAACAAGCAATAATGAAATAGAGATTGTCTTTAGGCCATTATCTCATATTGAAGTGCCAATCAAGGCCACAATAGACCCTTTGAAAAATACCTCCTATAGGGACATAATATAACTGGATATGTTATTTGAAGCCTTCCAATAAAAGGAGATCTTGGTGAGGAGTGGAAAGCACTCTATGTTTCCTTCAAAAATTTGTACATCAAGTGCCTTGTGTTTTGTCCTAATTTTAAAATTTTGACTTTTGACTTCATGCTCCAGGGATATGCATGATCTATATTTATTCTTTAGAAGCAAAGAACTCCTAAGAGGTCATAAAAATCAATAGATACTTCACTCTCCAATTTGTGTGTGGTCACATTCTATTGGTAAGATGAGTGTTTTAAGAGTTGGAATTCTATATTGTGGATAGAGTACATGTCGGTGTTTTTTTCTTACTAGATATTTCATTTGTGTTCATATTATTTGTCTACTATTCTTTTGATAGCATGCTCATAGAGTTATATTTTGACTAAGAGGGCTTGCACTTTCAATCCATTTTGCATCTGATGATTAGCACACCTTCAAAAAGTGATAGGAATTATTTCCAATAGGGAGGAACACCATTTATCTAAATTATCTTTTGATCCTCTGGCTTACACATCTCCAAGAGGTTTCTAGTGATTCCTTTGAATCTTATTGTACCATTGGTTGCAAGTTTTCCATGTCATCTTTTGGTAGGGTCATCTCATTCTATTTTTTATTCTATCCATATTTTTTAGCTTAATTGAGCATTTTCTATAGTTCTTGAATTTTCAACAAACCCAAAAATAGTACTTTAACTTTTTTGAGCTAGACTTCATGCTTTTAATCTTACTTCAATACCAAAGCATCAAGTTTAAAATCTATTGTTCATAATTTTTTGTTATTCTAATATTTCCTTATGCATTACATGGCTTAAGTTTCCCAGTGTTCTATTATGTTTGACTTGCCTAATTTATTAAACCTCAATAGTTTGTCCTTTAGGCTTTCTTCATCCTCTATATATTTAGCTTTGATGCATAAATTAGGAATGCAATAATCATGGTATTGTGATTTCTTGGTAATACATCAAATGGGAGGGTGTACTACCAATAGTCATTTGGTAATATGTTTAAAATGTTGAGCACTTTAGGTAAATGTTGCTCCCAATCTATAGCTTTGATCATTTTGTTGCCTAGTCTTCTCTCCATACTTTTCGCATCCCCAAGGTTCATGGCTCAGTGAACGTCTTCATTACAACATATATATCTACAAGAGAAGGCGACCCACTAATGCAAGGACACAATAAGCTACCATTATTAATCCTAGAACCTTAAATGGTGCATAAATAAGAAATATACTAACATTGCCAATATCATAACAAAAATGTTTGTGATTAGCAATAAAAATATATAGTGAATATGAATTTACTATAGTATTTCTAGTTCACTTAAGGATTAAATTAAGATGGATTAAAGTAGACATGTATTGATTCATTACAAAATTTGTTGAGTCATTTTGACACATCAACCATGCAATGCCCAAATTTTACTTAAGAAAAAACATGCAAAACAAGACCAACAAAAATTTCACATTAAACAATCTAACACCACTAGTGAGCAATGGAGGCTAACACACTAGTGTTGTAATCACATATGACAACACAACACAAACATTTTACATCTGCATAAGATACATGTAGACAAGTCATTAGTAGAGAGATTACATCTTACTCTACAAGGTGTTGGTATACATCACAAAGTAACTCCATTACACAAGCAAATGAAATAAGAAGATATCATAATTAAAATAACTCAATTTCTTTAAGCATTAATGAATTAAATTTAATAAGAATAAAATACGTGAATATATCATAATCATTCTAGATTCATGTTTACTTGCTACTTAGTTCCAAAATTTAGGCTTACTAGATAAAGAGCTTAGTTGGTAATTATAATGTTGATTCACTTTCAAAAGTATAAGATGCTACTAGAATATAAATGAAAAAATAATTCATTCATAACTATTGAGCAAAGGTACATGAGAGTTAGTACAATCAATGATTAATTCCCACATCTATAACTTTATCCTCAAATATAAATGATGTTAATCATAATTGAAAATAAAACTATGTTAATCTTGTTAACCCACCACATCATTCCTACTTATAAGTACAATTCATAAATATGAATTGAACCCTTTGATAGATTAGTACATTCATAACCCTACATTTACAATATCATATCATTGGAAAATAATTAGGTAAATTATAGAAATAAATCTCATTTTTCATCCACCAATGAAATGACATATTATTCAATTGGTAAAGCATTCATTGCTACAAGAAATCATTTCTAATTTCCATAGAAAGAATCTTCCTAGATCATCATGGTGAATCATTACTCACCACTCAGTTTTCCAAACATCATAGTGAACCTAAGTTGTAACCAAGAACATTTCACTGGAAAACAAACAAATGATTTCTAATATAGACAAGCATGTAATTTTGACTATTTTGAGAAATTCTCACAAGGATATTTTCTTAGTGAGTAACATAGCCTAAAACTTACTCCTACATGTTCTTGGTATGTTAAAATGGAAAGAAATGTCAAAATAACATTTAATCACCAATATAAGGTTTTTATAGCCACATAGGCCAAATTCATAGTTTATTTCATAACTATTGATTCTAAATCCTTAAAGACCTACCTATACCCATTCAACTATAAGTTCACCCAAGCAAAGACTATAATATAAAATCCCAATTTAAAGCATTACAAAAATAATAATGAAATATGCATAAATTACTCAGATGATTGGTCTTAACACATTTAATATTCATTTTCTCCAAAATTGCTATACATGAGATATGTTACAATTCTTATTACAACTCCAACGAATACATGGTTGAAGATGTTTTGATAATTTTTGAATGTGTTTAAGGAACAAATTCCACTAAACCACTTATTTTAGAACCATTTCAACACAATTCATAATTTCTCAACACAATAAAGGGATGAGATCTCCATGTTTCCATGGCATTTAGGTTCCTAGATCCAAGCTAATGGGGGTACAAATACCACCCAACTAAAATAATTCTCTAAAGCATTACCTCACTTTGATCAAGGGAAAGTCAAATTATGGGAAACACTCAAGCATGATTTTATGGCTACATGTTGACTAACACAACAAACATATCCATAGATGGTAACTTCAAATCTCATTAGAGAAGTGAGACAAAATAATGACCATATAACATGGTGGTGTAAGAGTTCAAATTTCATCCATTCATAAAATGTCTTTGATGTTCAATGCATACCAATTTTGACATTTGGAGATAGAGACAAATGAGGTATATGGATCATCAAATAACACAACTTAGCATGAGATTAATGGGTTTTTATTCCATGAAATATCAATAAACTTTAATATATCAGGGCCCACACTGTTACAAAAAATGCCTTGCTACCAGTGTAACATGATTTATCTAAAAGAATGACACTTCTTTAGAGATGTGCATATGTGTTGCACATACTTGAAGATATTACTATTATCCTATTTACTCTTTTTTTACCATGTATTTACATGCCCACTATAGATTTCCAACCTATGCACTCTACCACCCAACGATACAAAAGGAAAAAATTACAATCTACTACCACTCTTTAGAGATGCATTGATTGCTATATGATATCATGATTAGATGATTGGCACATCCCAAAAACCTTGTCTAATAACCTTGAGGATGAGGGAGCTTAATAAGTATACCTAATGATATCATTCTTATTGAGCTTAATTCTTAAGTTTGTGAAAGATCTAGTGAGCAAGTCAAAGTCGAAGTTATACCACCAGCATCTAGAAAAGATTGATATGATTGATATAAATGGTCTTTGCACAAGACGATGATCAAATCAAATTATTGAGACCATGTTACACAAGGTACATGGATTGTTAATTAACTATTTAGAAAAATGATAAACTAATAAATTCAAACAATTTTTTTTACAATTGAAGCTACAAATGTGATTTGTATTTAAAATATTATAAAGGACCATCCAACCATTGCATTGATAATCATGTCCTTGCAATTTCCAAGCACATAATTTCATTGTACAACCACCCAATTTATTACCCACCTCAATTGTACAACCTACATGTATGAAATTCCAATTGCTTATAAAATGTTAGCTCCCTCATGTATCACAATTTCTCCATTTCTACTAAAGCTATACAACATTGTTCTACTATAATATTATACCCCATCTACCAAAAAGATTGCATGTTGTCCATTTTTTCAACTTATTTTGACACTCTATCAAACAAGATCATGTTCCCTATTTCCCAAACTATTATAAAAAATTCACCCTCCTTTGGCCCCTACCAAGTCCACATGGTATCCTGTTATGATAGTGTACACTAAGGTGATGCTCAATAGAGATCTCAAAGCCAATACCAATTATAGCATTCCTTTTCCATTTATATTTAGACAATAGTCATTTGGTATAAAGCTAGCAAATGCTAAGGGGTTAAACAACACTACAAAAGATAACTAACCCTCTACTAAGAAGTGCAACCAAATGTTAATTTAATGAAGCAATTTTTAATGAAGAGGATACAAGATGAGTACATTGTTTCAAACAATGTTCCAAGTGAGAGGGAAATAGGGCACTTACCCTTTACTCAACACCACCTAAACCTACCTTATATCCTTCAAATGATGCACATCACATTAAGGAGTGGTTGAACCAATTGAGTGCCCCTATGAATACTAGGGTGGATATTCGTCTTATGGGCCTACTCACTTGTATATAATTTCAATTGCATTATGCTTGACTAAATCACTCCAATAGATGGAATGTGCACTAACTCAAGAGCCCAACTTTAATCACAATCAAGCATAAGTGCATAAAGTTGGGGGCCAAAGAGTAGCCAAAAAATGACCAAACATTCATGATTCTTCAAAACGTACTCATGTTTTGCAAAACCTAGCAAGTGTGTGTTATGGCTTCTAAGTGTTTCTATAACATGTTATGCATTATAAACATGCACGGATTCCAATTTTGACCAATCAAATATCACCCTTAAGCTTCGAATAAGTTTGAATTTAGTAATACTAAGGGTTGGATATTCAATTTGGATGTCAAAAACATGTTTTACAAAAGACAAGCATATGTCAAGTATGCTCCCCATCAAATTCACATACTTCAAGATAAATTTCCAAAACAAACACCACTATGACATAAAGCTTTGGCTTATCTTTCTAACCATGTATTTTTTAAATCTAAATATATTAAGGTCTTAATCTCTAATTAATTTTGATAGTGTCTTTATTTTTCCCATAATCACATGTATTATTTTTTCTCTATATTTAAAAAAAATCAATTTCTACAATTTATTTGGCATACATTGAAAAAATAACAATTTTAATTATTTTCTCAAAATTAGTGAAGGCATGCTAAATATTTCATTTTTAGGATGTGTCAACTTTGAAAAATTAGTAAAAAAAAAATGTATCCATTAAAATTTAAAGAAAGAATACAATTACTAATAAATGATATTAGTTAACTTTCGAGTAAATAGATTTGTAAAATAACTAATGGAACTAATAAATGGAGGGTATCACACATGACACTAATTTTTGGTAAAAAAATAGGGTCACTTTGTGCATTTTCAAAATTTGACCATTTGAATCCTGACATTTTTTGTTTAAAATTAATAGTTTAAAAACTAGATTTTTTGTATTAGTGTTCTTGTTCTTATTACAAATTTTTGGTAAAAAAATAGGGTCACTTTGTGCATTTTCAAAATTTGACCATTTGAATCCTCACATTTTTTGTTTAAAATTAATAGTTCAAAAACTAGATTTTTTGTATTAGTGTTCTTGTTCTTATTACATTATCAAATTTTAAGCATATGTATGTCAAATTACTCGTTGAAGTTCAACTTTCATTGATTTCAAGAAAAAAGTAATCAATTTTGACGCCCCTTTTCCCCCATTTCCATGCACTTACCCTCAAGTGGAGCTCACTCTTCTAGAATACTATCATAATTAAGGGCCTAGTAGTTCATTTGGACCTCTAAGAGAATTTATCTCAATACAATTTATTTCACATCCACATGTCACATGACATCATTATTTAAATAAATGGGCCAATGACTCAAGCTATATTGGTGCTCCAAATTGCACTCTACAATTCTAGAAGAATTGTTTGAGAACTAACTTGCAAAAAAAGTCAAACTAAAAACTCGAGAAATTCACTATCAAATCATAAATGTACTTGGGTCAACCAACAAGCGTGTTTTGCTTAGTGTTTGGTAAACTATGGAGGGTATAAATACAAATCTTATAAGACAATCAAAAATAAATAAATAAAAAAACAAAGTCACACAACTTATAGCTACACCTTATACACAAGGATTACCCAATTATTTGTCACTTACTACCCCTCATGAAAACTTATTGTAATTGCAGAACTAAGGTTTCTAAAAATACAAATAAAATAACCTAGTCAAAATAAGGTCAAGACAACAAATATTTAATCAATGAAATTTTCTCCAAGATGTAGGTAAGTTGTAACTTCCCAATGACCCATATAACTAGTTCAAAACCATAAATTATCTTATAAACTACCAAAATTTTAAGGAATTTAAATTTGAACATGTCTTCGTGACCAATGCCCATTCCATTGGAGAAATTTTAACAAAGACTAAACATAAATTTCAACATATGAATAGAATTCACCCAAGAATTCAATTAGTCTAATTGCAAATTCATCCCAAATACATTCAATGAATAGATAACATCTCAAAGCAACAAAATTACTTCCCCTATATCCCTTACAAATATGTTGAAAAACATATTTACATTCAATGATTAATCATTTCTTCACCAAGAAGCCAGCACCTAACACCAAAAACTAATCATAGATAAACAAGTGATTAACAAATGTGACCCCAAAGCACTACAGTAGTTACTCTAAAAAATATGCAATGTTACCCACTAAGAAATTATTTTTGCAAATTGATTCTCTTGTTAATAATCCTTCACAAAGACTTAGATGCAAATATTTATACAATTTCCTAACCTAGAAATATCGCCATTAACACTAGAGAGTACACAACAAATACTTGGATACACAAATTTGGCAAAGGTACAACCTCAAGAAATTGTGTCACAATGTATAGCTAGACAAACAAGGCATAATCCATTGAGATCATCAGCACTAATCTTCCCGTTCTCAATCAAGGTACCCAATGATCAAATCGAATCAAGATAGACCAACAATCCCCCAAAAAATTACAAATCATTATATGCATGGAACGCAAAAACACCGACTAAAAATTCAAGCTTCAAGTCTACATGACTAGAAAGAAAACCCAAACACATGGAAGATTGTAGAAACTAACCCTAAAAACCCATGAGTAACAACAAATGATCGTCCAAGTTCACTCATTGTCGTCAAATGGCATTGAAGTAAATGATGAATTCAATCTAGTACCATCAAGAAATACCACTTAACCTACTTAAAGCCAAGATTTTGAAAATGGCCAAGATACACCCTAGGAAGAACAAATGAAAAAGATGAATCCACAAAAGTTTGAAAACAAGCAACAAATACCCCACAAATGAGTTGTCAAACTTGACTTTCCATGTGGCAAAAAGCAAAGTGCCAACAAGCAAAGACACAAGTTTCAAAAGATATCAATGACATGCAAACCAATCAGACAAAGACGTGTTACAAACCCACACCACCCAAGATAGAAACAAAGCCCCTAAGACAAACACTTGGCAATCACAAATCACCTCTAGGAAACACCTAGACTTAACCAAGAGAAAATAAAACCACACCAAACCAACTCAACTAATATTAAAAAATATAAAATAGGTAGCAAAAACTACAAATGATAACCTAGTTTACCCAACCAACAGATTGGAAGAGCCCATAACCAAGCATACACAGAGGCTGAAATGTGAGAACACTAACACCTTGACTAAACATGACCACATGAAAAGGAGACCAACAAAAGCATCCAAACTAGAGAATTTTCATGAATTTAAAGAGCATAGATGCCATGCCAACACCATGTAGATGTTGCCAAACTTGTTAAAGGTGTGTTCTTTATCATTCTCATTTGATCTTGGAGGGAATGATTTGCATCCAAAGGAAAATGTCCATTTGGTTAATTTCTTGCAAAAATGAGAAGTCGTCACAAACCATCATTTGAAAGAACATATAGAAGACGTGTACATACATGGCATTATAGTGAATAGTTGTGGCATCTTGCTCCCCAACTATTAATCTTTGTATCTAGTTTGACCATGAATTGTTACATTTGGTACTTTGACTTTTCTTTTGTGGTGGATAATGTAGAACATAAAATGTTTATGGTGACTTAGTTGTAATAAGTATCATTGTCAAGTTAGGTTTTTTCTCATACGTTGTGTTTGATGTCATGTCCCCAATTTGGGACCTAGTTCCAATTGGCGGGAAAAAGCATTTTTAAATGCTAATTCAAAATAATAATAATATAATATTAAAAATAATAATTGTTGATGCTATCATTCAGCGTCGGGTGTCTCTTCCAGCCGATGGCTATTTAATTTATAGATAGCAACTTATTTTGAAAAAGCACGTCCTTTGCATTAAATGATAATTAGTTATGATTCATGAAGAGGCATGCTTTTGGTAAGGCCGACATCATGCATATTGGACGCGATTTTTGAAGGGACACATTCCTTTATTGTGGACGCGATTTTGAAGGGACACATTCCTCTATGAAGCCCGACATATTGCTTTGAAGAGTCACGTCCTCCATTTCATTGGGTATATATGTTCGATGGAGTTTCATTGTTTGACATTCATTCATATCCATTCATTGTTCATTACAAGTTCGAGTTTCATAAGTGCGAGTTTGTCTCAAGCGCAGATCAATATCTTTGTTGAAGGCTGAGATTATTATCATCATATTGCATCACCCTGTTACTGTTTTTGCATCAGATTGTGGTGCTTCTTATTGGCCTTCTTATCGGCCCTTTGTAAAGGAGATATTTCTTGAGACATTCAATATATGTGATATATTGTTGTTGGGTTTTCCTCCCTCAAGTGGAGGGTTTTCCCAGGGTATTTGTTGTGTTATTGTGTTGCTTTTGAATTAAATTTTGTCTATCTAATTTGATCATAAAAACTAACATGGTGTCAGAGCGGGTTTGAAGAAGATCTTGATCAGATTTAGTCTTGCAACGATACTCCTTATTCTCTCTCTCATCTTTGATCACATCTATCTCTTTATCAAGATGGTGAACGGACTCAAGATCGAGGATAGACTTGAGGGAGCAACAAATTTCACATCTTGGAGATTCAGAATTATCCTCACCTTGGAGGAAAATGAATTGGCTGAGTTCGTAGAGAGCAAAGTTCTCAAGCCTATTGATGAGGAAGAGAAGATTCAATGGAAGAAGAAAGATACTAAGGTGAAGAAGATGTTAGTTGATTTCGTGAAGGACCATATTGTTCCAATCATCTCTAAGTTGAAGACAGCAAGAGAGATGCTTAAGACTTTGGAGGAGATGTATGAGATCAACAACAGAAGTCGTGCACTTGCATCAAAGCAACAACCACATCATGTTAAGATGGTGAAAGGAGAATCTGTCATCACTTACTTCATGAAGATTTCCGAGTTGAGAGATCAGCTCTCTACTATTGGTCATATTGTTGATGACAAGGACTTGACCATGCTAGCCCTTAATGGTCTTCCTTCATCTTGGGAGTCTTACATTCAAGGAATCAGCGTGAGATCGAAACTTCCCAAGTTTGATCATTTGAGGGCGGATTGTATTCAAGAAGAGTCTAGATTGGCTGCGAGAGGTATTGGACAAAGCTCTACTAATGAAGACATTCATGTTCTTGCCACTCAATCCTCAAAGAAGAAAGGATATTTCAAGAGGAATAGAGATAAGGGATCTGGTGGTGATCTTGCATTCAAGAAGAAGAAGGATCTATCTCGTGGTCAATGTTTTAGATGTGACAAGTATGGTCACTATGCAAAGGATTGTCCAACCAGGCCTAAGCAACAGGGTTTCATTGTTGATGTTGATGAGATCCCTCCGCAGAAGGATTCAAATGGTTCCCTATTCTATTCAGCTCTTTCATGTAGTGTGCCTACCGACAACAATACTTGGCTAATTGATAGTGGTGCCTCCCACCACATTACCAGATTTAGAGAGCAACTATCTAATTTGGTGGAGAGAGATTCTAGTGAACAAGTCATTATTGGAGATGATGCTTGCTATTCTGTGAAAGGAATTGGGACCTCCTCTCTTCACTTGGATTTCAGCATTTCCTTGCAGTTGAGTGATGTGCTATTTGTTCCAGGCATCATGCGAAACCTTGTCTCTATTTCAGCCCTCAAGGACAAGGGATACTAAGTTGCATTTTTAGAAGGCAAAGTTCTTGCATGGACAAAGAACTCCAATATCAAGATTGCTCAGGTGATTGGAGTTAGACACGAGAGTCTCTATAGACTATGCACTCGTCCACTTCAGGCTCTATTGCATGATTCTTCAAGTTCGTGTGAACATTGGCATCGAAGATTGGCTCACCTTCACTTTTGAGCACTACCTACCATCGAGAGGATGGTCACGAGCCTTCTGAAACTCAACCAGGAGCATGAAGGTACTTGCAGAGGTTGCGCTTTGGGTAAGAATACAAAAGGTCCATTTCATAGTAGTGAAAGTAGATCCAAATGTATTCTAGATCTTATTCATTATGACTTATGTGGTCCAATGTTTGTTGCTTCTTTGAGTGGTTTCTTGTATTACATTATTTTTATTGATGACTGCTCTAGAAAGACTTGGATTTATTTCTTGAAATCTAAAGAATCTGAGGAGGTATTAGAGAGGTTCAAAGAATTCAAAGCCCATGTGGAGAATTTGTTCGGGAAGAGGATCAAAGCTTTGAGATCCGATAATGGAGGAGAGTACATTTCTGGCAGCTTCCATAACTTTTGCATTGAAGCAGGGATTAAGAGGGAGTTTTGTGTCCCTTACAATCCTCAATAGAATGGTGTTGCAGAAAGGAAGAACGGATCCATTGTAGAAGTAGCCAAAGCCATGATTCATGACCAAGATCTGCAAACCTTCCTTTGGGCTGAAGCATCTAGGACAGTTGTTTATGTTCAGAATAGAAGCCCTCACCGCATTCTAGAGAACACGACTCCCGAAGAAGCATTCACAAGGGTGAAGCCGGAAGTAAGTCATTTGAGGATCTTTGGTTGTCCAGTGTATGTTCATGTATCGAAAGACAAAAGGACAAAGTTGGAACCTTCTGGCAAGAAGGGAATATTTGTAGGTTATAGTGAGACATCAAAAGCCTACATAATCTACATTCCAGGTCAAAAGTTGATTGAGATCAATAGGGATGTTACATTTGAAGAGGATGTTGCATTCAGGAGATCCAAGGGCACTCACATGGAGATAGACAATGAAGATCAAGAGCCTCCTCGGGATATGGAAGTTGACCATACTCCTGAGATTCAGAGGGAAGCTCCTGAACCTAAAGAAGATGATGATCCAGTTGAGCCCTTGGAACCTACTGATGGGCCTACAGATATTGTGATTGGTAGAAAAAGACCTCTTTGGGCCAGGCAAACAATGCAACAGGCGGAAAGGTTTGCAACTCCAAGAGGAACATTCAGAGAAAGCAAGAGACTGCATAAGTTTTCCAGCTATGTTGCATTGATGAGTCAGAACCTTCCAATGTTGAGGAAGCTACTAGTCAGCAAGTTTGGAGAGATGCTATGTCTGAAGAGTATCAATCTATTCTCAAGAATGATGTTTGGGACATCTTACCTAGACCTGAAGGAAAATTTGTGGTATCTTCTAAGTGGCTCTTCAAGATCAAGCGTGCAACTGATGGGAGCATTGAGAAGTATAAGGCTAGGTTCGTGGCTAGAGGATTCTCACATAAAGAGGGAGTTGACTATGAGGAAACCTTTGCTCCAGTTGCTCATTATACTTTAGTCATGACCATCATTGCTATTACAGCATCTAAAGGATGGAAGATTCACCAGATGGACGTGAAGACAACATTTTTAAATGGTGTAATCGAAGAAGAGGTATACATTGAGCAACCTGATGGTTTTGAGGTACATGGGAAGGAGTCTCATGTGTGCAGGTTGAAGAAGGCTTTGTATGGCCTTAAGCAGGCTCCTCGTGCTTGGTACGAAAGGATTGATCATTACCTGATGAGCTTGGGTTTCTCCAAGAATGATGTTGATTCAAACCTCTACTTTAAGGTAATTGATGGTGAAGCATTGATCTTGGTTCTGTATGTTGATGATTTGATTCTTACTGGAGAAGATCACCTCATTATCAAATGCAAGGAGTTAGCTTCTAAATTTGAAATGAAGGATCTTGGTCTCATGCATTACTTCCTTGGCTTAGAAGTATGGCAGAAGCCAGATGAGATGATTCTAAGTCAAGGGAAGTGTACTATTGATATTCTGAGGAGATTTGGTATGATGGATTACAAATCCATGTCTACACCTATGGAGACCAACTTGCATAAATTGAAAGAGGTTGTAGCTAGTTTAGATCTGGTGGATCCCACGATGTACAGGTAGTTGATTGGATCGTTGATGTATCTAGTCAATACTAGACCGGATATTTGCTATGCAGTGAGTGCACTTAGTCAGTTCATGTGTGAACCAAGGCAAATTCATCTAGTTGCAGCAAAACATATCCTAAGATACTTGTGTGGTACAATTGGATATGGCTTGAGATATTCTTCAGGTGTGGACTTGAAGCTGCATGGTTATACTGATTCTGATTGGGCAGGGTATGTTACTTATCAAAAGAGCACCTCTAGATGTTGCTTCAGTTTGGGGTTTGTGATGATATCTTGGTGTAGCAGGAAGCAGTCTCCTGTGGCACTAAGTACAACAGAGGCCGAGTATATTGCAACTTGTGTGGCAGCTCGAGAAGCAGTGTGGCTTCGGAAGCTCCTTGCAGGATTGTTTGGACAATCAATGGAGCCTACTATCATTCATTGTGATAACTAGAGTTGTGTGAAGCTTTCTGTCAACCCTGTGTTTCATGACAGAACTAAACATGTTGAGATCAAATACCACTATATCAAAGATATGGTATTGAGGAAAGCAATTCAATTGAAGTATATCAACACTCATGAGCAAACGGCAGACATTCTCACCAAGCCTCTCTCCAGGATAAAGTTTGTGTACTTTCGGGACAAGCTTGGTATGGTGGAGAATTAAGCCCTAGCTGAGGAGTGTCAGTATTAGTGATCTTCCTTAAATACATTTCTCTTTAAAAGAGATTTGAGGTGCAAGCCCTTGTTAATGCATTTCTCTTTGAGAGAGATTTGAGGTGAAAGCCCTTGTTTCAACCCTCTGGGAGAGCCATTGTGGATGTCGTGTGTGACTCCATGACAAACATCACGTGAGAGAGTCAGTGATGATTTACTTTTACTTGTGTTTTCACCCTCTGGGAGAGCCATGGTGAATGTCACGATGAGGTGACAACATCACATTGAGTGATGAGCACTTGTACATACCATACATGGGTGTAGCCATGATGGTTGATACCACGATGAGGTTATATCTTTCTTTTCCACATATGGGAGTAGCCATTGTGGTTGACATCACGATGAGGTGATATGTCTTATGCAGCTGGAAGTATCCTCCCTAGATGAGAGGGAGTGTTGATGCTATCATTCAACGTCGAGTGTCTCTTCCAGCCGATCTCCTTTACAACGATGGATAAATTAAATAATACCTGATGGCTATTTAATTTATAGATAGCGATTTATTTTGAAAAAGCACATCCTTTGCATTAAATGATAATTAATTATGATTCATGAAGAGGCAGGATTTTGGTAAGGCTGACATCATGCATATTGGACGCGATTTTTGAAGGGACACATTCCTTTATTGTGGACGCAATTTTGAAGGGACACATTCTTCTATGAAGCCCGACATATTGCTTTGAAGAGTCACGTCCTCCATTTCATTGTGTATATATGTTCGATGGAGTTTCATTGTTTGGCATTCATTCATATACATTCATTGTTCATTACAAGTTCGAGTTTCATAAGTGCGAGTTTGTCTCAAGTGCAAATCGATATCTTTGTTGAAGGTTGAGATTATTATCATCAAATTGCATCACCCTGTTACTGTATTTGCATCAGATCGTGGTGCTTCTTATTGGCCTTCTTATCGGCCCTTTGTAAAGGAGATATTTCTTGAGACATTCAATATATAAGTGATATATTGTTGTTGGGTTTTTCTCCCTCAAGTGGAGGGTTTTCCCAAGGTATCTGTTGTGTTATTGTGTTGTTTTTTAATTAAATTTTGTCTATCTAATATGATCATAAAAACTAACAATAATAATATTCAATATTAAATAATAAATAATAATATTAAATCTAAGTTACCGGTTCGGGTTCGGGGACGGGTGCGGGTACGAGAACCCGGTACGTGGGTACGTGAAAAAAAAATTTAGGGGTTTGGGTACGTATGGGTACGTGTGTGTGTATATATATATATACACAAAAAAAAAAAAAGAATATACAGAATTGTAAAACTAAATCATTTCATAGTATGATACTTGATCATTGATCAATGCCAAATGCCAAAGATAAATATTCACGATCATTGATCATTGATCGAACAAGATTCATCATACATTTACCCTGGCAAACACATTCCCAGGTCTGAGATATTTATAAACTCATTGTATTACTTGTAACTGCTGTTCATTCTATTATCTGGTGTTATAAATCAATGTATTTGCTGCTACAAATAGACTGTGAGAAGTTGTAAAAAATTATAACCTTGTCTCAGATTGAGTACAGACTTTCTTCTATCTGCTGTTAATTTTCTGAGGATTAACTTCATACATCAGCTCTAAACAAAACACAGGAAGTTCTTGCAATAAGTCTGAATATGTATTTCTGAATATGCTTGGTAAACTCAGTCCAATATTGAGTAGTATGTTTCAGATTTGGGTTATCAGATTTACTGTTAGTATCTATGGAGTGGATAGTAATGTTGTAATGCTGATTATCTGTTGTACTATTATCTACTGCAAATTTTTGAGGTTGTTGTCAATTCTGATCATTGTATGTAATGTATCTGCTGCAAATATAAGCTCAGTTTGTATTGTTGTGGTCTGGCATAGTTTTGGAATACTGTGATCTGCTCTTTGTTGGTTATTCTGAGTATGTACAGGTCTGATATTAATTTTTGAGTAGGTATCTATTGGCTTAATATTGATTCCCAGATTTGCCTCTGCATTACACATTGAATTATCACAATGGAAATCATCACTATGAAATGATCAATGATCAAGTATCATACTATGAAATGATCAATGCTGTTTTAGGGTTAGGAGGAAAAAAAATTTAAAAAAAAAAGTTTTTTAATGAAGTTTGGGCCCTTTTTTTTTAACTTGGCCCATGGGTTCGCCTGGGTTCACCCGGGTTCGTGCTGGGTACGCACAGGGTGCGCGCCCAGCACGTACCTGCAGACGAACCCGAACCGGGTTCGGGGCCTGCGGGTACGAACCCTGCAACATAGTATTAAATTTAAATTATTAAAAATAATATTTAAATTTAATGTGTGTGGCCAACCCACTCGGGAAGGCGATCTAGATCGAGTATATATTCAAGCTCGAGGCTTCATGGAAGGCACCAGATATCACGATTTGAATTGGGGCGTAGCTTCCAGACTTTCAGGGACAATCTCCTGTCAGTCAACTGAGTGGGACGAAAACCTCACTGGACAGGTCGTGATTTCATTTCCTACATTCGATCACATTCGGCGGCGCTTCTATCTGATATTGGACATCATTACAAGGAGCGACTTCCAGCAGCAAACAGTCATCATACTCTAAAGTCATGATTTTCATTCATCGCATGCCCCAATAGGAGTTCATTGGCGAAATTGGAGCTGTTATAGCTCTTGTGATTCAACAACATTCGGGAATTGAGTGATTCATTGCTTGTCGCCAACACCTCTGGCGTATCCCTTCAGGCACGACTCGTGTGTTTCTCCCCACAGGCAAAACAGAAGGAATTCACGGGCTCCAATAGTCGCGGCAAAAGATCGTGCGACTCATTCACAGCATGAGTACACTCGCAATAACCTGTTTGGCCTTTTGGATCGAGTGGCACATCCTTGTCATTTCAGTCAACGACTTGCTTCATGCAAAATACCTATCGACTTTGATTTTATAATCGAGCGACTTCGTCTGTAGCGGTTTGCATCTATCCGAGCATTGGTGTCTATCTGTATTGAGGGCCAATATATAATGCTTCTGTATCAAACATTTTGAATGGTTTGATTATGTGATTGTTCAAATTAATTGTTTTGCTGTGAATAAATTCTGGGTCTTGCGATTTCATGTTCAAATCTAGATTTATATCGCGCTCAGTTGACTGCTGAACTATTGAGGTTATAATTGTGAATGTCATTGGGATCTGAGTATTAGAACTATTTGTTGTGGCACGGAGTCTGATTTCAGTCTGAATTTGGGTTCTGTTGTGCAAACTGCGGTTTAACCATTTTTTTCCAGATCTCCATTTCTGAATACAGTTAATTACTGGTTAATCTCTAAGTTTTAGTGCAGAATTGAACTGGCATATTACATTTGATGGTACACTTACCTTTCTTTTGTAGGGGATAATGTATATTGTAATATGTCTATAATTATGTTAATAGATGTGCAACCTAGTTACGTTGTCCATCATTGTCAACTTAGGTAGTGAAGGTTATAAAATTGTTATAAACAACTAGACCAATTATAAAATTGTTATAAACTAGACCAATAATTGTTTGAATTGAGAACCACTGATCCTTCGAATAGTACTTCTGCTGTTTAGTTAAGGTGTTGATATTATGATAGGTCCTCTCTATACTACTAGCATTGTATTGAACACTGCCTCTGAAACAAAAGCAACATTTTCTCTACTCTTGTACAATTGTTCTTGTAAAACCAATTATTTGCCTATACAACTTTTGGAAATATTGTGTAAAATTGAATTCACAATTCTGCATGCAAGCAACCTCAAGATGGATAAAGACTTGCTCACGAACCCCTTCCACTAACACACCTGCCTGTGAATATTGAAATAATTAATCAATCTGTGTTCTCACATCAGTGATAGGAGCCCTCTCAGATAAAGGAAAGGCTAAATACTGTAAATAAGTATATAGGTTTATGGTAAATAATGTAATATTATGAACAGATATTCCTTTCTCTCCTATCTTATTCACCCATGATAAGAGTCAAATTAAAACACCAAAAAAAGATGAATACTGCTTTCCAAAAGATTTAGTGTGACGTTATGTGAAAAAACTCAAAAGGATGTAAGAAGTTTCATAAGTCACAACCTTTTAGTACAAGAGGCCTTCTAATCTGCATTTGAAAGCAATGATTATAATATCAACAGGGTTTTTATATTATTCTTTAACTACATTTTTTAATACAACCTTTCTGTCACTTGATTCCTGTATGTATTCAGAATTTCAAATATCTATCTTGTTTTGCTATAACACATATTTACCTGGCATAATATGAACTCTAATAGGCTAAGCATTTGTTCATAATAATTTTACCTTTGATGAGGAAATACCATAATAGCACCCTCTTTCTTCTAAATGCAGATATAAGATCAATGATAGCAGCAATTCGTCCCCTGAAGAAGTTACTGAGCAATATCACTTCACAACCTGAACTGTGATTGTCAGCATTGCTTCAGATATTTTGACTCTTCAAACCATCAACCTTCTTTGAAAGGAAACTACACCTTTTGGAAAACAAAAAATTATTGTAAGTTACATCAAGTGAACCTAGAAGGCAAGAAGGCATCCAACTAAATGGCAACTGCTGATTCGTTTTTGTTTTGCTCCATAGATGAAGGCAGCAGCAAGGCCAATCTCTGCTTAAACCGTCCTATACGTTTCTTCCGTTCATTTCTCAACCTGCACCAATGCCAAAGAACAATACTTATCATTTACTTTATCCTCAATATTTACATTGGCCAACACAATAGTTTGAACAAAGGACTGAGACTATTCCAAATGTACATTCAAAATTAACAAGATCCAGATACTGTTCAAATAGAAGAATCTAACAGAATATGTTTGAGATTATTAACTGTCATTCAACAAGACAAACAGGCATCCTCATATTGGAACAAAACCCAAAAGGTTTTCAAATACCCACAAGTGTGAAATTATTTTATATAGAAACTGATAAACATATGCGACTAAACAATGATACATATCTTTAACCCTGCAATGCAATAAGTTAAAGAGAAAGCTGCAGACAAGTCACTATACCTTGCACGAATCTTTTTGGCATTCCTCACATGCATTTGTAATAATTGATGTTCAGATATGTTTCCTATGGGTCCCTCCAGCTGCATGAAAGATGTTTTACAGTTTTAGTAAAGACTTCTCAGGCAAATTAGATAGAAAGACTAGCAACTCTCAGTTTCTTCTAGATGTCAAAACAATAACATTTAAGAATATCTTGTATAATTCTTCGCAGATGCACCCAAAGCCAAACAAACAATGTACATATTTCCATGCATGACAATCATACTCTATGTATATATCATTCTATCAGGCTATCAGCAATGATTAACTGAAATCTCTCCAAAAACTAGTCATTTCAAGCATATTATAAAAGTTAGATTTTCTGCCTGAAAAAAACTTCTAGATTTGAAATAAGGCATATATCGTCCATAAGAAATTAAAAAATGGAACTTAGCATAAAAAAATGATGCACTCCAAGATTGGCATCTATTTTGAAGGATGCACAAGAAAAATCACGACTGCCATAATACTTTGTCTGTCATTCATCCAAAAGCTACTAGTTACAACTTACTGCATATTACTAAGGACAATTTCAAGCGATGAAGTGAAATCAACCAACCATGAACAACTGTATGCACCTCTGAAGAAGATACGAATCTAGCCTATACTAAGGCCCCATATTGCCAAATGAACAAGAAACCCATGTACTTACATGGTAAAACTCCAACAGTTTTTTTGATAGACCAATTGAATATTTATATGATTTTAATACATGGAATCAATAAATTTGATGTGTACATAAGAAGAAAAGGATCAAATCTCTCAACCTTGTGTTATTGACTCTCCTGAAGTATACCTACTATTATTTTCATATGCTCAACTTTGTAGGGAATACTAGTGAGGTATTATGCCACTCCAAATATTTCAAGAGTTCAATGTCTATTTTTCTGTTCTCCAACTCAGAAATGCTTGGTTAGTTTTCCATACAGATAAACCTCCAGTTTTAAGTCACTGGCATTCACAGAAGCCTATCCAATTGAATACTTCCTTCTTACACCACATTTCAAGTAGCAAGAGTGTCAAAAAAGACTGCAGTAATGTTGGCACAAATGTTCTTTCAAGATGGAGTCACCTTATTAGATCCCCAGCATCTTATCCTTGACTAACCTTTTCATCATCCTTCTAGAGATAATCAGCATTTAGAAGAGTCATTATATCTTTGGAAAATAGTATAATCATTCCTCCAAGGGTTACTCTGCAGACTCTGCTTGGCCCAAGCCTTCTTCATGATGCCCTCAGACACATCAATAGTGACTACACATGATACTAAAGTTTAGCATCCCACAAGGCAATAAGATTATATTTACAAATTGGAAACCAACAAGATCAGGTGTACTCATCAATTTCCCTATCTACTATGAGATCTGAGGATGATATAAATTCTTGTACAGGGATTCTGGCTATGCTCCACAGAGATTCCAGGATGAGGAAAACAAGGGACAGTAGGTCATGTTTCTGGGACAGCAGGGGACAAGAGGCATTATTTTAGGGGATGGCAAGGGATGGCAATTAAAAAAAAAATTACAAAAAAATTTAAAGATAAGGTAATTTCAATTATTCATATATAAGGCATCCATCATATACATCATAGAGCTATATTACATAAAATTACAAAAAAATTTAAAGATATAAGTAATTTCAATTATTCATATATAAGGCATCCATCATATACATCATAGAGCTATATTACATAACATTAGAGCTGAATTGAGAATTTGCATTAGTCAACACACAAATTAATAAAATTTCTTTGCTATTCATAGCCAATGTGCATATATATTATATAAAAATTACAATAACATGCCCAAAGGCTACAAGTTACAACTAAAAAATTACAAATATACAGATAATCTACCACTGCACCTCTTCATCAAGTAACACTATTAAAATCGAAGTCTAAGTCTAAATCACTCCCAATATGAGGAACTTCCTCATCTAATGGCACCCCAACCAACCCCTCCAATGTCTCCTTGTCAATTTGTGAAGCATCTTCAAGATCAACATCCACATGTGCAACTAGACTTTGATGATACTCAAGAGTCTATCAATCATAAAGTCACAAGGCCCTATGCACAGCCACCAACTTCCCTAATTGTCAAAAGGTAAGTTCATTCCTCTTGATAGATTAAATGAAGTTGTATGTGGACCAATTCCTCTCTATAGTAGATGAAGTAGTAACATGTGAAAGTAGGAGAGTGGCAAGTGTCATCAACTCCATGACATCCTTACTAGGCAATGTTCACCATCCAATAGGATCATTTTGAGTTAATATAGCCCCATCTGTCCTAGCCTCCAGTTTGTTGAATGTTGGACTCCAAAGATTGACAAAGGCAATCCATTCTTGTCGAAATAAAGTTGCCTCATCAATGATATCCACCTTTTGAAGAGCCTTCATGAACCCTGTTGTCACCTGGATTTTTGCACCCTATTGAATGTAAAACTCAACAATCCAGTGCAACATGGGAAGACCTCTATAGTTGTGGGTCACTTGCAAACAGAGGTCAACCTCCGGAGAAGGCCGGCTTCCTTTGTGTTATCACCTAAACTACTGATTTTTGTGAAGGGAAAGGGAGAAGGAGTGCATAAAAACAAAACAAAACACTATGGTGATGCACCAAATTTAATAAGAAGGCATCTAACACAGTTTCAATCAATGACAAAAGCTTTGTCATACACAACTCAATCACATATGTTTTCTGCATAAACATTTCATGAAGAGGTTCATATGGCTACACTCCTAGAAGGAAGGAAATAACTCCACAACTAGAGAATACTGCATTTTTTGAACACATCTCACAACCTGCAAAAATACATATTGCTCTCTAGAAAGGTGCTGAGATAAGACATAACTACAAGGAATCATATAGTTTCACAAGTAGTTTCATCAATTATACGAATGCACACGATTTAATAGAGAGATTGAAAAGGTAAAGTACTTATACTCATTGATTTCAATGGTGAACACTGATATACATGTCTGTCATGAGCTACAAAACATAGCCTCTCTTCTACAAAGAACTCTATAAGTTACAGAAGCAAAAAAGTACCAAGTCCGAACTCTCTACAAAAAGGCAAAAAATGCCCTATATACAAAAGAGTGTCGGCCCCTTAGGGCTTACAAAATATCTGTCCTCAAAAAGATCTATCCTTATATCTTTTAAAGAAGCTACATCTGCATGGTCTAGCCTCGTTGTTCACTCTTGAATATCCTTTATCAGCCGACCTCCCAGCTGTCCCTGTGACTCATGGCCTCTCTGCACTCCTCTTGTTCAAGATCTTTCTGTAGGTTGACTTCCCCTGCAATAGCTTCAAACTTTTCATTTAGATCTCAATATCATTGATCTCCGAGTTGCTCCATCACCTTTGGTCTCAAGAAAAGTCCATGCCATTTATGCTCTGTTGGTCTCCTTAACAGGAAGAGTCAAACAGTCAATCAGCTGATGATTCGTCGAGCTCATGCCACGCAGATTCCAGACTACCAAATGTTGCTTCATCAGAATCGCGTGTCGGTGAGACACTAATCGTGTCTCCCCGATGCGATTATGCTCTCATAGCAGCCATCGGCATAGCTTACAACCGTCGCCGAGAGTTCTTATCGAGCCTCAAAAGTCATACCGATATTCCTGAAACCATCGGCAAGACACAATTCCTTCGCTGAGACATCATGTCGAATTCCCTTTTCTTCAGCGAACTCCTTTCATTTTGGGGAGACTCTGCTTGGTCGCCGGGACATCACAGCGATGACACCTCTTTTCCCCCGAGCTCCAAACCCCTTCGGAAAGACCCTCAGCGATCGGCAAGACCTCACGGCGAAGGCAAAACACTACATCGAGCCCCCTTTATCTCTCGGCGAGACCACCCTCAGTCGAGGAGACATCTCCCCGAAAACATCACCATTCGCCGAGCTCTCATCTTGTCGCCGAGACCTTGGCCTGTCGGCCAGACCTTTCACCGAGCGCATTCCGGTCTCCCTGAGCTCGCATCTTTCAGCCAGACTACCTGCTTGTCGTCGGGACTTCATGCCGAACTCCTCCATCCTTCGTCGAGGTCACCTCTTGTCGAGGAGACTCCACTTGGTCGCCAAGACCTTACGCCGAAGCCCTTCCTTTCTCCGTGATGAGACTTCTTTTCACCGAGACCTTTCGTTTGTTGCCGGGACTTCAAGCCGAACACAGACCGATCTCCCTGACGCCGGCCTGTTGAATAACTATTGGTGTGACAACCACCAGTCGGGAAGACCTCACAGCGGGTGACAAGACCTTATGCCGAGACTTCTCCACGAAAAAAAAGTCTCCTGCCGATATGCGTATCCCTCTGTCGCCGATCGGTGAGACATAAAGATCTCGCCAAGACCTCATTCCGAAGAAGGCTTTCATGCCGATGGGGAAACTCTTAGTCGCCGGAACAATGATTAATGTCTTGCCGATAGGTACCTACATGTGAATTTCAATCGCTGTGACATCCCTGAGGTCTTGCCGATAGGCAGCACAGACGTATATTAACAAAATGCATTATGTCGAACTGACTAAGTGATCCCTTTCAAATGAGCTCTTTGTGAAATGGCATCAAATGCATAACCTAACCCTCGATGCAAAAGTCCATTTGGCCCTTATGAACGTCTGAAACATAACCCATCCTGCCTGGTTGAGCCCATAGGTGAAAATTGGGTAACAAACCCTTCTTTCACCTCTTCATTATCAAAAGAAAGCACTCTTCAAAACCTTGGTGCATACCATTTGGGATTTTGAGCTTAATCTTTATAAAGCAAATAGTGTTCCATTGTCACATCACAATGGGTCTAATATGCTCCTCATATAATCTCAAATCAAGATGCCTACTATGAATACCTTGCTTCATATAGCCAAGCATGTTGTCAAATGTCTCAAAAATTTCCCCAAGATTGGGGATATGTATATTAGTAGACATAATTGTTATCACCTAGAATATGTACCCTGCTGAACTTTGAATCTAGCTATCCTGTGAAACACGTGATGACCTCTCGAGTTGTGGGACTCACAAAACTCGAGGTCAACCTCTGATTAAAGGGTGGCTTCCCCTTGGTAAATCACCTAAAAACCTATGTTACACGGGGACGCATCCCCACCCCTCAAACCTTTGTCCCCGTCCCCTAGGGCATTTCGAGGACAGGAGGACATTAGGGGATCTCCCCTAGCCGTCCCACCCAAATCGAAAAAATGCAGAAACATTCTAAAATGCGTCCCTAAAATCGGGGACAGTAGGAAACGAATAGGGAACGCCTACTTGTCCCCAAGGCTAGGGACGTCCTAAACATCTCAGGGGCGTCCCCTGTTGAAAGCAATTTTTAATAATGTTCTAAAAAAGAATGTTCATAACAATAAAAAAAGACTATTAAATATATCATGACAGCATTATAACAATAGTGTAACATGACAGCATTATAACAGCAACAATAAATATATCATGACAACACTATAACCACAGTATAACAACAATTAAATTAATCATGATAGCAATGATAGCAACAATTGTAGTATAATAGCAATAAACATATATGATTTAGATTCATAGTTAATGATATAAGTTATATAATAGTTAATATTAATAGAAATAATTTGGATTTCTAATTTCAATGTTTCATTGTTCAAAAAAGCATCAAAATTCAAAATTCTTTATATGGTATTAGAGTCAGTTATTACTGTCAATTGCAAAAGAGATTAAAGGTGCATTTGCCATGGTTTGGTACATCGTGGTATTGTGTGAGAAGTACAAATAAACAATTTCTTTTTGGAATGTGGTTGGCATGCAAGCTCCTACAGACATCATCCAACATCATTTTAACATTGTCATGTTATATTGCTATTGTTATACTGGTGTTTATTAACTTGTAGAAATTTGACTCTCTCTCTCTCTCTCTCTCTCTCTCTCTCTATATATATATATATATATATATAATATTAAAAAATTCCACATCTATTGTTGTGCCCCCGCCATCCCCAAAAAATGGCCCTCGGACTACCATCCCTGAAACGTGTCCCCTGTCATCTCGCCATCCCCATCCCGAAACGTCGTGGAACATAGCTAAAAAGTTAACTCTAACTAAAGATCTTTGCTGGAAAAAGAGATAAGAAAGAACTAATAATCTGAATCTAAAACAAAAAAGGAAGGTGATACACCAAATATAGCAGATTTCTACTTCCTTTCAGCAACACAACTTATGAATCTCAATGTAAAACTTCACACAATAATTTGCAACAATAATTCAATGGTAAATTTAGAACAACAACAATCAAGGAATCATAGAACTCACAATAATACCTGCTTTTCTTTCATATACAGAGAAAATTGAAACAAGTAGAGGCAAAATACTGATCTTTGATTCATAATGACTATTTTCTGGAAAAACAGTAAAAGATTACATCACAAGCATACAACCAACCATTATTTCAGAGTGAAACAAGGTTGAAGATGCAATCAATGAAGAAAATTACAGAAATAAAGACCTAATTTTGACTGAAAATATTCAAGGACTGAATGTCACTTTGTCACAATAAACTTTTCCCCTTTTTTGCAACAAAGCATAGGCCTCTTATTTATAGATTTTGAGAGCCTAAACTCAGAAAGTCATGTTGACTTTAGATACTTTTCCTATGATTTGTCATCCTTATCCTCTATGGATAAGATTTACCTTTTTGCTTTATGAGTTGTCAATCTTATCCTATGAGTTGTCATCCTTATCCTCTATGGATAAGATATTTGTAATCCTTATCCTTTCCCTTTAGACTTCCTTGAAGTTAGTGAACTCCTTTATTATTTTTGCATGGTTTGCTGATTTCGCAGAAAATATTCTTTTTTTTTTTGGTGTTGTTCTGATTTTTCAAAAAAATCAGGGAACAATAACCACATGAATAGCGAGTGAGATGAAAGAGAAAACATATCTACAAACAAACTGTTAAAAAATAGTAACACTCAAATTTTGATTTAAAACCAAATATATAAATTTTCAAAAATTAAAAAAAGAATTCCGATTTAGTAGTTTAGTAATTTACATCAAAATGAACCACCAATCATCATGAAGGATCTTTTGCTTCACACTCTTCCCTTCAATTGTGCTAGCTTCTAAACACCCACCCCACTCAACATTAACCATCATTAAATGTAGAGCATCCTTAACCTCTAGCATCTTCTCTAACAAGATTAAGTAACTAGCATATCTACCTAAAGAGGGCTAGTGAGATGTGATGGTTGCAAATGAATATTTGTACATCTCTAGCTTCTGCCACCACTACCTTCACCGAATCTATCTTCCCAATGTCTTTCAGTGCATTGTTTAATATGAGAACACAACATGGGGTCAAAAAAATGTGCCTATTAGCACTCTCTACCAACATGCCAACTAGTCCACAATCATGTACTAAGTTAGTGACACCCATACAACATTTGGAGCCCCAACCTCCTCTATGGCCTCTCGCAAGATTTGAAATCGGAAGTTTGCATCCTTGCACTTCCCTTCCTTGCACTTCCCTATACAATCAATGCATGTTGTCATTCAATAACATCTTCTATGTTTATTCTTAATTCTCAGGTTTCAAATGAAAAATATAAATTATTGCAGCATTTTGAAATTGCCAGATTACATCATATAAAACACATTTAGAAAAAGAAAGACAATCACTTATTTCACAAATGCATCATACACAAGTTTTGGAGGATGGTATTGGTTATATATATATATATATATATGAAGTTTGTAACAGCAAAGAAATGCCAATCTTATGCATTCATTAATTAGAAAAAAGTTAATACATTTTCTGACCTTTATATGAGCATTGATTCCCTTTAAATCTGATGACGCCTTTTTTATTTCAAAGATACACCTCTAGTATGGCTTGTAAATAGGCGCAACTCCCTAAATGTTGCGGTTGGCATGTAGCTGCGATTGAGACTGGAAGTCCGCATAAATGTTCAATTGATATTGAGGGTGGCAGCTCAAATACTATGATCGTATCTTTCCAACAAGCTATGCATAATGATATGCCACAATTTAATGATATGCACCACTTTAAATCACCAATTTAAGCAACCATCAATGAACTTATAGTAACTAGAAGATTTTCACCAGCAAAAATATTAACACGGCTCCTTCAATAATGTCACAATAGACTTAGGGTGGCGGTGCGATGTATGAGTCCTACTCAACCTATATGTGTCAATTACCCAAATTGCAAGCAAATGTTAAGGATAGCGGCTCATGAAAGGAATCAACCAAAGGCCTCATCAATCATTATACAAATATGTGCAGCCATAACACGCAAGTCCTATTCTAAATGATGATGCAATAAGAGCCACCAATATTTAATATCTGCAATTAATCTCCTAGTCTAAAGAACCAATATATTCAAACAACAATAGATCTATATCCAGATAAATTTGCCATATCCAAATAAATCAATGACTCCTGCAATACCAAATGTAAACTTCAATGTAATCCAACTGAAGAATTTGATTGATTCTTCCAAGACCATCTAGGGCAGATGGTTACATTGCCGAAAATGGTTTTCCCAGGTATCCATCTCGAGAAACAAATTTGAGAAACTCTCAAATTAATGTTGAAGAGAATATTAATCACTCCCCCTTTCCCCAAAACCAAAGCTCCTTTTATAATATTAATTGACATTTTTGTGCAGTTATCAACATGTATTAAGTGACTCTAATTAATCTTAATTTCCTAAAGTCACTTCATAAATTAATTAATTATTACCTTTTAATTAACTTTAGGTAATAATAATAAATAATTATTATTTAATTCTCCTTTTTGATATTTTTATCTTTTGGGAATTAAATAAAAAAAAATTTGTTAGGCAAAAGGTGTAACACCTATATATAATATATTAATATTTAAAAGGAAAGTACAAAATATAAGCTAGGAAATATCATCTGTCATCAAATAGAGTGATTGCCATAAAGGCTACAATCTAATCCCCTTCAATGTGAACAGGGGAGCAAAAAGTAGGTGTTAGAGACGGTTTGAAGAAAGGTTTCTTCCGTTTCTGCACAAGTGTCCAATGATTGTCCATAGAATCCTTCTCTAAAGCTGAAAGTTTACTTGATGGAATGTCCAGATCTCGATTCTGTATATGATTCTTTTGTTTCATTACTTCCCCAAGAGCCCCAGGCTTGTTTGATTTCTGACCTTGTGGAAGAATGTCAAACTTCACCCCAGATTTTTCTACTGGAGCCACATGTGAAGCAGATTTCAGCCCAATTGGAAGTGACTTTTTCTGTTGTTGCTGAAAGGTGACATCCTTCACATCTGATTTTGCTGAAAGAGCCGCTAATGAAGCGGAAGAATCAGTTACTTTCTGCCCAAGTGGACAAGGATTTGAGAGGACATCTTTCCACCATGATGGTTGTTTTTTAACTGATTTATCTTTAATGTGACATGCTGCAACTACATGACCTATTTCAAAACATCTCC